>LPNX010665168.1:117940-133742 GCA_001517045.1 Pseudotsuga menziesii | reverse complement strand
ACAAAGATCTCTTCAAAAAGAAAGTTTACTACAGTTTGCTCCGTAGCTCTTGGTAAAGGCTTGGCCTCTACCCATTTAGTAACATAGTCCGTACAGACCAGAATGTACTTCTTTCCTTGTGATGGTGGATTGATTGGACCAATGAAGTCAAGGGCCCACTTTTCAAATGGTTCAATGAGGATTTGAGGATGGAGTGGCATTTCATCAGACCGGACTGGCCGTCCCATCCGTTGGCAAGTATCACAACTTCTAACATACCTCTTAGCATCCTTGAAGATAGTAGGCCAATAATACCCCAGATTGAGTATCTTGTATGCTGTCCTTTTATCTGCAAAATGACCACCACACGGTTCGTCATGACAGGCTTTTAAAATATCTAAGATTTCATCATGTCGTACACATCGTCTTATAATTAAATCATATCCTGTATAAAAGAGATCACCATTAACCCATGTATGCCTAGCACTTTGTTTAATAATCTTTTTCTTTTCTTTAGAGGTCATAGATGGTGGTAATTGGCCTGATGATAAGTAATTGGCAATGTCAGCATACCATGGAGTGATAACAGAAATTGCAAACAGGTGTTCATCAGGAAAATTATCAAAAACAGGAACAATCTCACCAGTATTGTGCAAACGAGACAGGAAGTCTGCCACTTGATTTTCTCGTCCAGGTCGATCTAGAACAGTAATATTGAATTCCTGCATTAATAATAACCATCTAGTAATTCGACCATTGGTGATAGACTTGTTCATTAAATACCGTAAAGCTGAATGATCTGTATGGACAAATATTTCATAACCGGTTATGTAATGACGAAACTTATTGACAGCATGAACCACAGCCAACATTTCCTTTTCTGTGACTGTATAGTTTAACTCTGCAGGTGTCAGATTTTTACTTATAAAATAGATTACATAAGTCAAAGTATGTTCTTTCTGGCCTAATGAAGCCCCTATGGAAGTAGCAGAGGCATCAGTAGAAATATGAAAAGGTAATGCCCAATTTGGTCCCCTTAAAATGGGTGCAGTTGAGAGTTTCTCCTTTAGTGTCTGAAATGCAGATTGACAATCAGTATCCCAATTAAAATTCACATCTTTAGAAAGCAATTGGAACAATGGTAGAGCTATTTTACTGAAATTTGCAATAAATCTACGATAATAGCCTGCATACCCTAAAAAGCTTCTTACATCTGTTTGAGTTGCTGGTTTAGATAAATTTTCAATTATTTGAATTTTAGCAGGATCAACTTTTATACCAGATGCAGAAATGTGATGTCCTAAGACTATTCCTTCAGTCATCATCATAAAAAAAATTTCATTACTGAGGGAAAGGTTTGAGTCAACACATCTTTTTAGAATTTTCTCCAGATTTGCCAAAGAATCTTCAAAATTACTTCCATAAACAGAAAAATCATCCATGTAAATCTCAACACACTCATGAATCAAATCTGCAAAGATGGCCAGGACTGCCCTCTGAAAGGTAGCTGGGGCGTTACATAAGCCAAAAGGTAAAACCTTATAGGCATAGGTGCCCCAAGGACATGTAAAGGTGGTTTTATCCTGATCTTCTGTTGCAATACTGATTTGATTATAACCACTGAAACCATCTAAAAATGAAAAGTACTTTTTGCCAGCTAGGGTATCCAACACCTGATCAATGAAAGGCAATGGGAAGTAATCTTTTAATGTTGCTTTATTTAATTCCCTGTAATCCACACATATACGCCATTTACCATTCTTTTTAGGGACAACAACCAAGGGGGAAACCCATTGGCTGTCAGAAATGGGATAGATAAACCCTACTTTTAACAACTTTTGTAGCTCTTCCTTAACTATTTCGTTTAATATAGGATTCATTCTGCGTTGTGGTTGTCTAAGAGGTTTAATTTTATCATCTTTGTAGATATGGTGAGTACATGTCTCATGAGGAATACCAGGCATATCAGTGTACTCCCAAGCAAATGCATGTGAATGTGTATTCAGTAATTTAATCAATTGTTCTTCTTGTGATGGAGTAAGATGTGCACTTATATTTAAACTTTTGCCTGGACTGATTTCAATTGTCTTACTCTGAATATCTGTGATTGAATTAACATTGAGAAGATCATGAAGTGCTAATGCTAGAGAGTGTATTGTGCAATTTTCCTGAAAATTATAACCCAAAACCTGATTTGCTACAGCATATTGTATGTCTCTTATTTCTTTAGAAATATCAGGTTCAACAATAAAATAATCTAACAAATCTTCATTATTTGCTTCCTGAAAGTCATAGAACTGGTCAATGCTCAGAATAGGCTGAATTACTTCTTCTTCTTGTTCTTTAGTTTCAGTAATCCAAGACAATTGNTTTTGTAAGGCCTTCCCAGATCTTAAAGTAATATTTTGCAATGGAAGAACTGAATAGGGAAGTGCCATTCCATCATCAACATTGTACATAGGTCTTTCTGTTTATTGTTTGGATTTGGAATGGGCTGAGCTGGTAGTTGTGTAGGCCAAGGTGGAGGCTGATTGGATTGCAATTGAAGTTGTTGAGGTGGTGGACCCAATTGAGGAGCCATATTGGGTTGTTGGAAAGATGGGACTTGGTAAGATGGGGCTTGATAAGAAGGAGTTTGATAAGGAGTTTGGATTTGATGCTGCTGGTATTGGGGATAGGCTGAAGGTTGTTGGTATGGATGCAAATAGGCCTACTGATATGTTTGATTACCATGGGCATAGCCTCTCCAATTTGGAGCAGATTGGGCTAAGGGAGGAGACCAAGTTTGCCAAGGCATGGGTGCACTCCATGAGTTCTGAATAGGAGTTTGATAATTTGCATTAAATTGTTGCATAGGGTCTTGGGACATACCTGAGAATCGTGGTTTCCAAGGTCTTCGTTATCCCATGAAGTAGAGAGACTCCATGCTTTGGTTCTCCTCCATTCGAGCTGCTTGCAACTCTTTTAATCTAGGGAAATCATCAGTCTTATGATTAAAAGTACATAAACCACAAATTTCAACAACATTTAAAGGACATTCTTTAAGTGGGTGCTTCTTTCTACACTTAGGACAAAAGATGGACAAGGCTTGATCTTGTTGGTCCTGTTGTTCTTGTCTTTTCTTGGTTTTTGCTACTTCAACCTGTGTGCCCAATGTACTCAATAAATCAGTCTTGAAATCTTCTAGCAGATTTCCAAGCTCAGCCCTAGAAATACCACTGTTTGCAGACTTGTTTACTTTGGTAATGATGTCTCTTTTTCCAGTCCTAGCCTTACCTCTCGAATATTTTTGACATAAGTCTTGTATTTCATCAAATGGAAGGTAAGAAATGTCACCTTTGCCCATAACATTTAAAATATCTAAATACTCTTCTCTTATCCATTTTAGAAATATTGTTCGAATCATCTCTGATGTTAAAGAATTGTATTTAGATTTTTGTAAATTATATGAGAACCTTTCCAAATACTCCTCTAGACTCTCATCTTCCTGTTGAGTCATTCCAAAGATATCATCTTTGAGATCCTTTGATCTGCAATAGGCCTTATATTTCCGAAGAAAGATCTTCCTCATTTCATCCCAACTAGTAATAGAGTGTTCTCCTAGGCCCATAAACCACTTCAAGGAAGCTGCCTTAAGGGTAGCAGGGAAAAGATGGAGCTTATAGGTATCACCAGTATACCCATAAGTTTGACACAAGATGTCGAATTCGAACAGGAAAGAGTCAGGATCTTCGAAGGTTAAGCCATAAAAGTTTGGTAAAACAGAGGGTGGAATGTTCTTCATCTTTACATCTTCCCCTAGGATAATACTAGTGTCCAAAATAGGAAATTTGAAGGTAGCTTCCTGATCTTCTTCTACCTTTTCCTCTCTCTCATGTCCTCTTTCCTCTTCTCTTTCATGTCTCCTCTCTTGGTCTCTTCTTTCTTGTCTTCGTTTATTTTCTATCTCTAGCATCCTTTCATACTCCCTTCTCTGCTCAGTAGTTGGGCCTTTTGACGTTTCTTCCTCAGACATTTTGGAACTACCAACTGTTGAAATAAAACCTTTTGGAAGAGAAGCTCCTGTTAGTGCTGTTTTTCGGGGGTTTTTAAGAAATCTTCCTTTTTCGTCTCTAAGTCTTGACATAAAAGTAAAACCTACTCTGTGTTTTTGTTTAAAATTTTTGTTTTTATCAGAAAACTAAGGTTCCTAAGTCTGCTTCTATAGTGCCTCCCCGGCAACGGCGCCAAAATGTTGAGCTCTAATCTATCAGTATCAATCAGAACTTAAATTTAAAATCAATCCGGGTCTGTAGACTTCGAGACACATCCAGGTTTAGGACAGAGAGGCTGGACTCATTTGGAATTTAGCTAACTGTAACTGAATCTACTAACAGAAACTAAAATACTGCAACTCACAGAGACAAAATCCTTTTACAAGGGTGAATTCGTTTGTTTCTTCTTAAGCATACAGTAATTGATTTATAAAAGCATAAAGGACTGAGGTAAAAAGCAATTAAACAACAAATCTATAACCCTAGGATCGAACTACAGAGTTCTACCAGCACTAAAGACACATTCACCAATTAAAATCTTTTACAAGACAGTATTCATAATCTGTAAATGTCCTTTACCATTTCACCATTGGATAAACAACAGTATATAATGAATTAGAATCTTGGTTTAAACCTTCGACACATTCAGTCTTTAACCAGTAAAAAAAATAGAGTTTATCCAATATTGCCAGTGATATACAGCACAATAGAATTTGTAACTTGAACCGTAAATGAAAGGAACGGAGCATCAATAGAATCGATTTAAAAATTGACTGAATTTGTTCTGCGATTTAGAAACTAGAAATTACAAGAAAATGCATACCAATGACACGATTTAGATAGCTAACACCAGAAGTAAATCACTGCAACCACCAAATTGATCTACCGGCAACATGAAAGTGTGTGAACTTAACGATGGGGGCCCTCCAAAGCCTTGCTCAACACACAATGAAAGATTTCACAGAACTAAAGCTTTATTCTCATTCACCAGAAATTGTTTACACAGTATATCACGCAGTTTGGAAGCACGAGTGCATTCCTATTCAAAATCGTCACCCCTTCTTCATTGTCTTGTGAATCATTTATACAAATTCAAAATCAAACTGTAATGCTATAAATCTGCATCTAATTTAATACTAAGAGCTAACGAGATCATCTTCAGAATCATGGAGTTCCACAAAATCAGCACTGTTCCTTCTTTTGTGTTGAATGCAGAACAGGTGGCCGCCTTTGGCTCTAGTTGACTGGACATCTGTACAATCCACATCACCTAACTGTTGTATGTTCATCCATCTGTGGACATTAAGGATCCATTCTTTATCTTCCTGTTCCCTCCTAGCTGTCCTACAATTGCTCAATCTAGGAGATAATACGGGAAGTTAGTACATCCCGTAGTCTAAGTAAAAATCCTAGTTAAAATGCCTAAAAAATCACAAAACTCAATTTATTAACAAGCAATGACATTATACCTCTTTAACCAAGGTTTATAGATGAACTTTAAAGATTTTTACTCAATATGGAGATTTTATGAAGGAAATGAAGGTTATCTAAGAGGCAAAAGGGGGTCAAAAACAGTGCCCAGCACTTACCATCTAAAAAATCCTTGATAGGATGGATCAAGCATAAATTGAATCCAAAAGGGAACTATGACCTCGAATTGGGATCAAAAATGTTTTTAATGTAATATTCAATCACCCTGAAGAGTACACAGAAATATTTGAGGGAGGATCGTACTTCGTCAACTCGGTTAGCCTCTACCTCAGAACTTGGGTGGAGAACTTTAGCTCGAAAAAATAAGACTTCAAGGAATACCAATTCTGGATTACACTTTACTCACTACTGCATGAATATTGGGACAATGATACTTTGGATGGCATAGGGAATACCCTAGGATGGTTTGTAAAAATATCCGAGGATATTAGAAATTGAAGGTACACCTCATATCGGAGAATCAACATCTACATGAACATCTTCCAACCACTTTGAAAGGAGATTTGTCTTGGATGCAAAGATAATGTATGGCTACAAACCCTAGAATATGGACCTATTTCCTTCTTTTGTAGAAACTTCCATGTGCACGGTCATCTTGTTGGAGACATTTACCACCATACACACTCATTTTGGTCAATTTGGCCTAGTTAAACCACTATCCTAAGTTTTATTGACTTAATTCACATCAGAGGAGCACTATATGACATCAGCATGAGCACACCCATGCCTACCTTCAATCAAGGAGGCCAACGAAGACTTCTCCTTCATTCAGGGAGGATAACTGGAGCACTCCGGGGGTGATCTCAGTGTCATAAATGCACTTAATTGATAGCTGATGGTTACAATTAGTTAAGCAGAGCAGTGAAGGTGCCTCCTTTTATTAAATTGATTATTTAATGATTATTTAATGAACTGGAGTCAACAGGGGCGCCTCCAACCACTTCTGATGGTCAATTACACTTCAGTTAACCTCATCGGGGTTCATTGGAGTCATTGATGCACTACCACTTGTTGGTTGTCTTGCAGTGACATGTGCCTGAGCTACTTTCAGTTAGAATCAGTCATTTATTGCACTCCGACTTTAGTTAGGACTCAGTTGAGTCAATTAGGGTTTTGATCAGTGGTTAACTTAAGTGTTCATTGTGGCTTACATTCAGTTAAGCTAGACTCACTCATTCAATTCGAATGACCTCCTTGGGAATTCAAATTGTCTTGGAATTCATGCATCTAGCATGATCATTGTATTGTATCATCATTCTTTCATTTGATTATACAGAGCTGCTACTTCCATGGCAGCACCATTTTGCCAATTTTATGCATATTTGTCTATATTGTTTGTGAGACTGTGTTTTTCAGTTCCTGGACCACTGTGACAAATTAATATGGTACCAGAGCTCACGATGATATGAAGCTTAGATCTCTCAAAAGCAAGGTTTTTGACAAATCTTGCATGAAAAATTGATTAAAAGCTCAAAATTCTAGCATTGCACCAGAAGCCAAGGCTTACCATTTAATACCCCAAGTAAGGAAACTGTTGATCAAGCTTGCTTGATTGACTATCCTGGGTGTGATGAAAGCCTAAAATGTGCAGGCTGGCCAACCTTACGGTGCCCCTTTTGTTGTGATTTGCAGGTTTTTAATAGATGAAAGCATTTGCTCCAGCAATTTTAGATGGCTTCTTCCGTAGAACTCTTCACTCCGTTCAATTTCCACTCATGGAAAGGAGACATGGAGATCCAGCTACGTGCCAGAGGAATCTATAGGGTCACTATGGACACTGAAGAAGAGCCTTCTTTTGTGATAGACAAAGCTAGATTCTTGAACAAGAAGGATGAAGCCTTTCAGATTCTTGTGCCTCTCTGGTTCTCGGGATCTCTTTTCCATCTCTCGGGATTGAAGACTCCAAAGGAAATCTGGGACAAATTGGAAACCATGTATGGAAAACAGGATGATTTGAGATTATACCAGCTTGAGAATGAGCTGATGTCTCTCCACCCTTCCAATTTTGAGACCTTGAATGAACTTTTCACAAAGTTCAAGCACATTGTCTTATTGTTGAAGCAATGTAAGGTGGAGAAGGAGGATGATCAGCTCATCCTCACCATACTCTCCAAACTTGGATCTTATTATTCTATTTTTGTCTCTACATTTTGTGCGGGGAAGCTCACAACCCATGGATGGAAGATGCCTTCACTTAATGCCTTCATTGAATCCCTAACAAGTGAACATGATAAGCTTTTCCAAATGGGGATCATCAGATCCTTCCGTGATCAAGCCATGTCTCGGGGCCCAAAGATCTAAAGGGTAAAGGAAAGTAGCAGAAGAACCCAAGAACCAAATTCGAAGCTCCTAAGCCTAAAGTTGAAAACCAACAGCATGAAGATTCTTCTGGCTCAAATAAGAACAAAGGAAAAGGGCATCATGGAAAGGAAAAAGTCAAGTGTTCATACTGTGGGAAGGGCTTCGACCGTGAACATGCCTGCATGAAAAATAAACTTGATGAAGCTACTTCTCTCCTTAAAAGAAATCACATCAATCTTCCAGAAAGCTTTCGGAGGAGAGATCAACAAGATCGGGAACCACAACATGAAAGATGTCATGCCCTCATGGCAAGCACTTCGAAGTCCAAAGCGCTCTTGATACATTTTGGAGCTTCAAACCACATGATGGCTGAAAGAGATTCCTTCTCATCTTTGGAGACCGAAAAATCCATTCCCATCCACATGGGAGATGACTCCACCATCATTTCCAAAGGACGAGGTACTGTAGATCTTGAGAATGGCTATTTTTCAAATTTTCTGTATGTACCATCTCTGGCATCAAACCTCCTTAGTGTTTATCAAATGACACATATGGGAGTGCCCAAAAGAGTCTCCTTTATCTTGAATGATGTAGAGATCACAGAACTTGCATCCAAGAAACTTGTTGCAAAAGGCCTTGCGAACCATCATGCAAAAGCCTATGAGTTCTCCAATTTTGTGGCAGATGCAAAGCCCATCGCATTGCTAACTCATGGAAATGAAGTTAGTATACTATGGCATGAGAGGTTCGGCCATCTGAACTTCAAATACTTGCAGCAATTACAAAAAAATTCTATGGTTGAAGGCCTCCCGATCATCAAAGCTACCATTGGAATTTGCAAGGGTTGTGTTGTTGGAAAGCACCCTGAGCATAAGTTCGATCGGGGGAAGGCAAGCCGAGCATCATGCATCTTGGGACTGATACATTCTGATATCAGCAGTCCCATACCTATCATATCCATAAATGGATCAAGGTATGTTCTGACTTTCATTGATGATTTTTCTAGGGACACATGGGTCTTCTTTATCAAAAAGATGTCTGAAGTTTGTGAAAAATTCACTGAATTGAAGGCCTTAATTGAGAATGCATTTGGCCAAAAGATCAAGATATTGAAATCTGATAATGGTGGGGAGTATGTCAGTAATGAGTTGCTGCACATATGTTCCCAAAGTGGTATTCAGGTCTAGCATTCAGTTCCCTACACTCCCTAGCAAAACGGTGCAGCGGAGAGGAAGAATCGATCTCTCAAGGAGATGACCACTTGTATGTTGGAATCAAAGAAGTTGGCTGCAAATTTGTGGGCTGACACTGGTACAAAATGAAGAATTAGCTACTATTTGACTAAAAATTCTAGTCACCACAGTTTTTTCAAGTGATTTACTACTAAATATGAGCAATTTTGATTGACCCAACCATAAACGACTAAAATTAATGACTAATTTAGTCACTAGTTAACAAATATGACTAGATAATAATTGACAGAGTTAAAAATGACTAACATAAATGACCAATTTAGTCACGGCATAAAAAATGAATAGCTAGAAGAATATGAAATAGTCATTTATGTTAGTCATTTTTAATTGTGTCATGGAAAATTGCAATTTTGACAATCAAGTATAAATTTTGTAAATTGTCTACCTTCTATTAGTAATATTGGTGCCATGCACCTTGATCTTCAGAGATCCAAAAAAGCAATTGCATGAATTTTCTCTTAACCATCATTTGAACACTTAGTCAATTCCATGCATTAAGTAAATTTACATAAGAGAAAAATATAATGGCGGGGTTGTCGAACTGGCTAGCCTTGTTCACTTTGTATTAATAACAGCTTTACAATAATGGATATAACACACATTGGGAATGGTCCTGGTGTGCGCCCAACCAGTAAACACACTTTCGTCTACAACAATACAAAGAGTCGAGTTGACCCCACCCAGGTGTCCAACTCTTAATATTGTCAACCAACTAACCTGTGTATTTGTCAACCCTCACATGGACTGAACTCATTTGGAGCGCCAGCTTTCCAGACCGACACTTTTTTCACAACCCTGTTTCATTTTTTAGTTGTTCCACTTAGCGACTGTTCCTACGAATGAACTCGTATGCCTCCCTAGCTCGCATGCCTCAGAGTCTATCACTTCATTGCTTGTCTGATGATGCTCATCAAAACCTACATCTAATTTCCATCCTAGGTGTTGTGCCTTTATACATGTTGCAAGGGTGAGTGCGGGCCTAAAGGTGGGTGTGCCCCTTTGCTTAGCGCATACGCTAGCTCTGCGCTGACGCGCTAAATCCTCAAGAGGGTCAACTTCCCATGCACATGTACTTGTCAGTCCGTTGGTCCGGTGTGCTAATTGTTAGTTGTATGTCGGGTGCATCTTCGCAGGCGCTCGTCTCCATGCTAAACTCCCCCAAGTGCACTAAGTGCGTTAGCCATCCGTCTCATCGAGGTTTGGGCCACATCTCTCCTGGGCTCTCGGTCCAACAACTCAAACTTCACTAAGCGCTTCCACCAAGAATGTCCCTGTCGACTAGTGTGGTGCCAAGAGTGCTTCTAGTGGAGTGTTTGGGTTGTTTGGACCTGTTAACCCATGTTTCCTTCCAAGGTGCGTCCAACCGCTCTCTTGAGTGCTTCAGGATCTGTCGCATTGTCCTACGCCACCTGCCAACATGTTACTGAGGTACCACACTTGTGGGATTGCTAAGTTCCACTTGATTGGGTGTGGGATTCGTTTGTCGGAGCACACCCATAGTCTACATGCCCCACCTTCTTTATGTTTCTTAGCCAAGGTGTCGCCTTCCCATGTCATTCCAACCGAACGTTTTTCTTTCCCAACTGAGTTCCCAAGTTAGCTCTTGGGTGGGGGTGAGGCTCATGGTTGTAACAATGATTACTACAAACGACGACAATGACGGTGATGCTTATGATGACAATGAGGTTCTTAATGATGATCATGATGATGATCACGATCAAGATGGTGATGATAATGATACTCATCAACAAAAATGTAGTCAACGTCAACATCACTAAGCTCATCATTTTATTTTTAATTTATTTTTTTAATCAAAATTTATATTAAAATTAAATATTATTTTTAATTTTAAATTATTATTTTCAATATATAAATAATAAATAGTACATAATAAGTAAAAATACAAATAAAAATAATAAATAGTACTTTTAGATAATAATTATCTATAAACAATAAATTCAAAACATAAAACATAAAACAAAAGTATATATAACAATAAATTAAAAAATAAAAACATAAAACAAAAATATATATAAAACAAGAGCCACGAGGTGGCAATGTCCCCGACTTGAGCTAATTGCATGAGGGTATAAACAATTGCTAAAAATATATGTAAATGACTTAATAAAAACCTAAGTAAATGGATGCAACACCAAAGGAAAATACAAATATAGTAAAAAAAACAGCAAAGAAAAATGCAAATGCAATAATAAAAAAACACATGTTTACATCTCATCACATTGTAGTGATCCTATAATAGCTCTTGAGTAATCTATAGTCTACATTCAAGCTAATCTAGCAACCACATAATGACATACTATAATAACTACATCGACCTAAAATGATAAACTATATTAACTAAGATTAATCTTAGCATACAAACGAGCTGTTGAAGAAGTTTGTTATTTTTAAAATTGGATGATATATCCAATTTTTTAGTTTTCTTAGAAATATCTAGTAAAGTTTCATGTAGTACTAGTTATGACTCATGTGATATCCAACTAGCAACTAATGTGATATCCAACTAGTTGCTAGAAACATTAAAGTTTTTTTACTTGGTCAAGTCTATTTTCCATGAAAAATTGTTCAAGAATTTAAAGTTAGATAAAGAGATAAATATTTTAGTAAAAGAATTGGAGTTCTAATTTTTCATTTTTTAATAAAGTGTTATTCAGAATTTACAACTTAAAGTGAAGATATAACAATTCTATTTTTAATAGAGTGTATTCAGAATTCATAGGTTAAAGTGAAGATATAATGATTAGTGTTATTCAGAATTTACACGTGAAAGTGAAAGATATAATAACTCTTTTCTTAATACAGTGTTATTCAGAATTTACAGGTTAAAGTGAAGTGCTTTTTGAAATATCATAATAGTTAAAAAAATTACCATAATAAACTTAAGAAAGTATATATAAAATCATTTAATGTCTAAATTGTAGAATGAAATTGAAAGTTTAAAAAAATAATATTGTAGATATAAAACTATATCATAAGTAAAGAAAAATAAATACTTGAACAATATAAGGAAAAAAATATTTATGATTTTTTTTCATTGATCATCTTTACCTATTAACTCAAGAATTAATTTTAGTGGATATTAGTTATTATTTTGACAATATAATAATAAGATTATCTTCTATTTTATTTCTAGTTTTTTTCCCTCTTACATAATAAATAGGAATAGAATTCTCCCATGCTCAATTTGACAATTTGAGTATTTGTTGAGAGATCATACAACCAAAATACAATATAAGTAATTTGTAAAAGTTGAATCCAATTTTCCACGAGAGCAAACTTTGAAATATTAAAAAATAAATATAATTTTGCGAAAGTTTAAATCAACGGTTTTTGTCAATATTAACTGGAAAAAAAAACACATTCACGCTGTCACTGAATATAAATTCTAAAAAATCCTATGTATAAATTCTAAAAACATCCTATATAGAAACTTCTCCATTCTCAATTGAATTTATTTTGTGTTGCCATTAAGATGGTTCAAAACTTAATACCTTTGGAAAATAAGTACATCAAGTATTAATTTTTCCTTCCATATATTGGAAAACCTAAAAGCAAACTATGTGTAATCTTGAGATTGGGGTATCTATGTGCTCCATATTTCGAAATGAGGAAAACTAATAGCCATTTCCCTTACCTATCCCTGGAAAACCTTGGGATCTGAATGGGCGATGTACATACAACAATCCAATCTAATGATCAGAGGATTATTATTGTGGATCAAATCATAGAGCTTTACTTGAAGAGTGTCACGATAGATTTCAGGGAAGATTTTGGACTTCCAATGTCTACCATTCCTAACATGGACCAGGATAACCACATCTATATAACACAACAATAATAGCTCAATAACAACTTAGCATTCAAAGAATAATTGTAAATTATTGTTTGTAAATTCTTGCATTAAGAATTGTAGGCATGACACTGCAAAAGAAATTCGAAACAACGAAACAACACAAAATAGTCACTGCAAATCATTCTAGCTTAGGAAAAGGAGAAAAATGAATGCTTACAAGTTGAATTTCACACCATAACCGGCCATAGATCATGTATTCAATCTAGACAAGTTCAAATTATTGAACCAGGTATTGATCTGAACACTATCACCATTTTCCCAACCTAAATGATTCAATATCCTAAATGGATTATTATTTAAAGGAATCCACCATAATGAAAGGTGAGTAAAACAAGACAAGCACCAATTCTAGTAAGTTATACTGAGTTGATGAAAAATCTAACATCCACAACAAATTGATTAGCTATATTCTCCATTACATGAATCTGCAAGAACGCTCAAACCAAATTAAAGTGCAACAAATAAGAAAGTATGGGGAAAAATCCTAATTACTGAAATTATACTCTTGAAAAACAGGAAAGCATCATGTCCGTTAACTCTTCTCTATGAATATCAAGTTTCTGAAATTTTTCATGCCATGCATGCTGTAGCATATATTCATAGAAAAGTGCCACAATAATCCATGAAATGGAAGACCCCTTTCGAAGCATACTTTGGACACAAGCCGGATGTGTCGAATCTGTGGGTGTTTGGGTCCACTGCATGGGCCCAAATTCCACTTGACAAAAGGAGGGTTTTACAACTGCAAAGCATAGTGTCTATTTATTGGGTATCCTGATGAATCAAAAGGTTTCAAGTTTCTAGATATCAAAACAAAATATATCATCATCGAAAAGAGTGTCAAGTTCGATGAGTCTCTTCAGGAGGTGGAACTAGCAAAGGAGAAAAATGCTGAATTTCCTTCCTATTCTACTGAATATTTGGATGATGAAATTGGGGGTGATGACCTTGATTTGGATCCTCTAATTTCTGATATCAGTGTACAACAAACATTAGATGTTGAATCAGATTTTTAAGTACAAAATCATCTCCCAACTTGGGCGCGACAGACACTCTCCTCCACAAGAGATAACATTGGATATCCATATGATCCAAGGAGAACCCGGTCTGATTTCCAAAGAGCAGGTATTGCGCTCTCTTGTCCTAATTATTTGTTATCCAAATATTGTTATTTGATGATGATTTCAGAACCTAATTCTTACTACCATTCTTGGAAGGATCCGAGATGACAAGTTGCCATGGATGAAGAGATGAATTCTCTTCAGAAAAACACCACTTGGGAGCTAGTTTCTCTTCCTTCGAGGAGGAAATTGGTTCAATGCAAGTGGGTGTTTTGGAATAAGGTTGGTACTGATGGAAGAACCTGCAAATATAAGGCAAGGATGGTAGCAAAATGTTTCTCCCAGGTCCAAGGTGTTGACTACCATGATAATTTTGCACCGGTTGCAAAAATGGACTCCATCCACCTAGTTTTGGCAATTTTAGCATCTAAGCACTAGGAAGTGCATCATATGGATGCTAAGTCATCCTTTCTGCATGGAGATATTCATGAGGAGATATACATCAAGCATCATGAGGGATACATTTCTGATCCATCTTTGGTTTGCAAGCTAAAAAAGTCACTATACAGGTTAAAACAGGCCCCAAGAGAGTGGTATTCCAAGATGGACCTTCCTTCTCTCACAAAAATTCCAAAGATGTAAATCAGATCCAAATGTGTATATACAAAAGTATGATGGTAATTTTATTATTATTGTTTTATATGTTGATGACTTACTGATCATAGGTAGCACATTTGCTTCTATTTCAATAATCAAAACTGCTCTCCACAATGCATTTGAAATGAGCGATTTGGGGCTCGAAATTGAGAAAAATTCTGATGGGATAATGGTCACTCAGTACAAATACATATAAAACCTATTATTCAAGTTTAACATGGCTCAATGTAGAGCTGCTCCATTCCCTTTCCTTTCAGGGATTGGCCTTGAAGAAGGAAAAAGCACACCTTCCATGGACTGCACTATTTATCAACAGCTGATTGGTAGCTTGTTGTACTTGACTCATTCTCAGCCTAATATCTATTATCATGTGAATGTTGTATCAAGATACTTGCAGAATCCCTATGATATTCATGGGAAGGAAGCCAAGAGGATCCTCCAGTATGTTCAGGGAACCAGGACCTACGGCATTCACTATGCTCCAAACTCCGAGCTAGAGCTGGTTGGATACCCAGATTTCGATTAGGCGGGTGATTCTATTGATCGGAAGTCAAATTTAGGATATGTATTCATGATTGGTGGTGGCCCCATTTTCTGGTCTAGAAAAAAGCAGGATTCCATAGCATTGTCTTCAGCAGAGGCCAAGTATCGAGGAGTGGTGAATGCTTGCATCCAAGTTGTTTGGTTGCAAGGAATTATTTCAGAGTTTGATCTTGGTAGTACTTTTTCCACTGTCCTCTTTTGTGACAATCAAAGTGCTATTAACATATCCATAGATCCAGTTACCAAGAAGACGACCAAGCATGTAGAGATACACATGCACTATATCAGGGAGCTAGTGCATGACATGACCATCATTCTACAATACTGCCCGACTGATGAGAAGATTGTAGACATCTTCACCAAGATCTTTTCAGAAAAGAAGTTCACTTACCTACATTCACTGTTGGGGGTGAGTTCATCAGGGTGATCCAATTACTGTCAGTGTTCATCTTGAGGGGGGGTTTTTTTCCAATGGGTTTTCCCTCTTTTCCTCACTTAGTTTGTTTTGAGCATTGTTTTAGTTTCAATATTGTACATGGTGACCTATGGTCTTTGTTTCCAGCGCCCTAGCATTCTTATGCACTTTATGTTTTCTAATTCTCCTGAGTT
>LPNX010665168.1:7262-117904 GCA_001517045.1 Pseudotsuga menziesii | reverse complement strand
TACCACCATACACACTCATTTTGGTCAATTTGGCCTAGTTAAACCACTATCCTAAGTTTTATTGACTTAATTGACATTAGAGGAGCACTGTATGACATTAGAATGAGCACACCCATGCCTACCTTCAATCAAGGAGGCCAACTAAGCCTTCTCATTCATTCGGGGAGGCTTACTGGAGCACTTTGGGGGTGATCTGAGTGTCATAAATGCACTTAATTGATAACTGATGGTTACAATAAGTTAAACAGAGCAGTGAAGGCACCTCCTTTCATTAAATTGATTATTCAATGAACTGGAGTCAACAGGGGCGCCTCCAACCACTTTTGATGGTTAGTTATACTTCAGTTAACCTCATCGGAGTTCATTGGAGTCATTGATGCGCTACCACTTGTTGGTTGGCTTGCAGTGACATGTGTCTGAGCTACCTTCAATTAGACTCAGTCATTTATTGCACTCCAACTTTAGTTAGGACTCAGTTGAGTCAATCAGGGTTTTGATCAGAGGTTAACTTGAGTGTTCATTGTGGCTTACATTCAATTAAGCTAGACTCACTCATTCATTTCGAATGACCTCCTTGGGAATTTGAATTGTCTTGGAATTCATGCGTCTGGAATGATCATTGTATTGTATCTTCATTATTTCATTTGATTATACAGATCTGCTACTTCCATTGCAACACCATTTTGCCAATTTTATGCATATTTGTATATATTCTTTGTGAGTCTATGTTTTTCAGTTCCTAGACCATCGTGACAAATTAGTACATCTCCTTTTTCATTTTCCCTTAAACATGACCCCTCCTCAACCCAACCAACATGAAGAGAAAGACAATGATGGATTTTCTAAAGTCTCTAGCCAACAAAAGAATAAAAAGAGAAACTCTTCACCCCCTTCCAATACTACCCTCCCTCAAACTGATCAATTTGAATGCTTGGAGAGTGGACAAGAAGAAGGTAAAAGACCAACTCCTTTGATCAAGAGAATCAATAGGAAAAGTTGTACAACACAAAGAATATAGGAACCCAAGAAAAAAAATGGTAGACTCCCAAGAAGACATGGAAAACATGAAACTGAGATATTTGGATCTCCAAGGTGTTTTCATCAGATCTGCTCCAACAAAATTTTAGTTTCTGGCAGCATCCAAATGTCAAAGTGACCACTCAAGTTTCAATTTCAATACCGAGATTAGATAGAAAAGAAATCATGATGGCACTCATGTGGAAGATAGAGAATGAAACAAATGACGTGTCTCTTAAGTACTAGCATCTTAAAAAGGGCCGTGGATCAGTGCCTAGGGAACTTTATGAGGAGTTACATTCTGTCTTGAACAGTCTGAGGTTGATAGAAAAAGAGTTTCTTATAATGTGTGCAAATGTAGTGTGTCATGAGAAAGCTGACGAACTCTTCACAAGGGTACAGGAATGCCATGTGGCATTTTGGAAAGCAGTTAATAGGCCCATGTTTGATTCTGATATATTGTTAATATGTTGGCAGAGGCTGAAAAATTAACCAGGAGCAGTTTAACAAAAATTTTCTTTATATTAAGGCTGGAAGAGAGAAGGGTATATATAGTTTCCAAAATTACTTACAGGTTAAAGCCGTTGTCTCTCCTTTGAAACTGTTCTCGCTTCAGGCTCATGTGATATTGTACATCATAGATTTAGTCATTATTATACCATCAATTCATCTTTCAAGTCCCCTACATCTGTTCATTTTGGGAGGCATCTGTTTCAGACCATGCAAACAATATTGCTTCAAGAATAAGGGGAAATTTGACAAATTCATTGAAATCTCTTGGTGTAGACAGTTTGATAGGTGTTGGCACTGTCTTGGTCCCACAACAAGTGAAATATGGTAAAATTGGCTTCCCTGATAAGATAGTGACTGCCAAGGATGTTATTATTGCCACAGGATTTGTTCCTTTTATGCGCCCGGGAATTGAAATTGATTGGAAGACTGTATTTACCAGCGACCATGCATTGAAGTTGGAGTGCATACCAGACTGGATAGCTATAATAGGGAGCCGTTAAAATTTCTAAGGGCGTTGTAAGTCTAAATTCGTCAGTGTGGGGATCGCGACAAATATGCATAAAAAAAGGAATGAATTTGGGTTTATTTAACAAGTGGTACGGTTCTTCTAAATTTAGGGCGAAGGCTTACGATGGCAGTTTGGAGTCTCAAGAAACAGCATCTGGAAAATATTCTGCAACAGTATTGCCATATGTTGGTGTTGAATGTTTGGGAGCCATTTTATTTTGGTTATCATCTTGGTGTAGTAAATGGAGCACTTGAATATCTTGCGAAGGATCTTGGATTTGCCGACAATACTGTTTTACAAGAATGGGTGGTTAGCACAACACTTGCAGGTGCCATTGTTGGATCATTTACTGGAGGTGCATTGGCTAATAAACTGGGCAGGAGGAGGACATTTCAACTGGATGCCATACCTCTTGTTATTGGTGCTTTTCTAAGTGCCACAACCAAAAATGTGCAAGCAATGATTATTAGTCAGTTACTTGCTGATATTGGTATTGGCATCTCTTCCACTTTGGTGCCACTTTATATTTCATAGGGCTATATAGGGCTTGAGTTCAGTGATGTGTACACTGCACTTGGGAGTGAGGTCACATTTGTTGAAGCCCTAAATCAGCTTATGCCTGGTTTGGATCCTGAGATTGGAAAGCTAGCCCAAAGGGTTTTGATCAACCCACGAAAAATTGATTATCACACTAGTGTTCTTGCAAAAAATATAACTCCAACGAAGGATGGGAAACCTATGAGTATAGACCTTGTTGATGCGAAAACAAAGGAGCCAAGGGATACTCTAGAGGTAGATGCAACACTTATTGCTACATGATGAGCACCCTTTTTAAAAGGCCTTGACCTTGGGAATATTAATGTAGTTACTCAAAGAGGTTATGTCTCGGTTGATGAGCATATGCAAGTTATGGATGCAGATGGAAGTACGGTTCCTCATGTATATTGTATTGGAGATGAAAATGGGAAATTGATGCTTGCTCATACTGCTATTGCACAAGGCATCTCAGTCATTGAGCATATTTCTAGGAGGGACAATGTCCTTAACCACTTGAGTAGTCCAGAAGCGTGCTTCACGCATCTAGAGATTAGTATGGTTGGCTTGACAGAGCCACAAGCAAGGGAAAAAGGCTGAGAGTAAGGAGGAGAACAAAGATGCTGATTTTGCCAGGTTGCAAAAGCGGTCCCAGCTTTTAAGTGATTTAACTATATTTGCAGAGGCTTCTAAAAGTCTTTAGATTTAGAATTGTAGTTTTCTTTTAAAAGCAATTCTGTTTGTTGACAGATGTCTCTTTTATTTTACACTTGTACTTAAAAACTATTTAAAGGGGATTGACTTCTCTATTTTTGAAAGGGCTCGATCCATAGAAGTAGGATCTTATAGTTATCTTAGAGAAGCAAATATTTTGTATTTAAGAATAGTCACTAGATGACAAGGTGTGGTGGCAATTGGAGAGATGGAGATCCAGTTTTGATAACTTTCTCTATGACATGAAATACTCTACATCTTCAATACAAGTTCTACCTTGATATGAGTATGATTATGATTTGTCTGTGTATCTTATGAATTGTGTTTCTTAGGATTTATATTGTATATGGTCAATTGAATCCCATTGCAATGATTCTTATGTTGAAATACAACTATCTTTTAAACTTTTAAAAAACAGAGACAGTCTCATTTCATAATTTCATGATCGTAGTTCCTTTGATATTGGATTTTGTATCTTGTTTTATGTTATACAGTTCCTTAATGATTGTGTGATTTTCCTATATATTTGATTACATACCAGCCCAGTCTTTATATTGATTTCATTGAAGTATATTTTTCAAAAATATTTCTTTAAGCTTGAACCCCTGTAGTCTAGGTTCAACTTTAGGGATAACATCTTCTGGCGCCGTTGTCGGGAATAGAGAAACGAAAGGATATCTTCCCTGGGAAAGAAATACAACGAGTAGATCCAGCTCTTGATGGTGGACATGAGTAGGACACTAGTTTGACTATAGATTTATTCACCGGGCGACTCCATGTTTGAAGAATCTAGAGGCGATTTTACAAGATGTCAAAGCGTTTTGAAACTATGTTGGCACAGATATTTGCTCCACTCAATTTCTTAGGTGTTCCTCGCTTTCCAAATACATTACCTATCATGGATGAATGGGGATATTTTCTTCCACGATTTTGAGAAAAGGAAGAGGACAATCCGGCACATCATGTAATTAAATTTCATCAATACATGGATCAAATGAGTATACATCATGAAGATGTATTCATGAAAATGTTTATGTATTCATTAGAGGGTTGTGCAAGACAATGGTACATAACTTTTCCCACTTCTAGTATTTCCTCTTTGAAAGATTTTCATGATTCCTTTTATTCATATTGTAAGAGTGTTATAGATATTTTCACCCCACTAGGTCAATCACACATTGTATGGCCTTCCCTTGTCCCGCTGCAGACTCATTAGCCCCTATGGACTACATTTTATCCTTTGATGTATCATTGATCATCCCCAAAACTATATAAACTATGATATACACGGCTTTTTCCCCGATAACCGCGTACATACACGGGTTTGACCCCTATAGTCGTGTACATCGGGATGTGTGCATAATCCAAATCCTTTTGGAAGTTTCCTTGACTTGGATCCGACTCATTCGACTCCTGGCCTTCCATATGCCTTGAGATCGCTTGGATTCGACCCTTCATTGTCCCTTGTGAAGCTATATAAGGAACCCCTTGGTACATTAAAGAGGGGGAAGAGATAAGAGAAAATTGAGAGCATCGAAATTATAGTCCATTGTTTCTAGAACTTTATGCTTGAGTCTGCATCCCTTTGTCCCTTGGAGCACTGTTGTGTTCTTCCCAAGCTTGCCCTTTGTTAGTAAGATTGCTATCGAGGTGATGGAGGATTGAGGTGGTGGAGGCCCAAGTGGGGGATTTAGTTTTTCTGATTCGCAGACGTGTCGTCAGAGGTTGTCACTTGTAATCTCTGATTCTTATTAATAGAAATATATTTTCCTGTCCAGTAATGTGTATTTGAATGAATATTGTTTCCATTGGAATATGTCAAATGCTTTTACATTATTGATTATATATGCTAGAATAGATCTAACACCATGAAATATAGTATGCTTGTATTGTTTACTTGTTGTTGAGGACGTGCTATAACAATTCAAGCTGAAGATTGGAAAGCTCAACGGGGATCTACTACAACCGTCCGGAATAAGGTACGAGGTTCGATCCTTTAGTGTTAGATTGTTTATTTCTATTGCATATTGGGAAAGATTGATTTCTGGAGTCTAGCTGTCTGTTGTGGTACCCCAAGCCATAGGAATTTCTCTCCATAACAGAATTGGCGACTCTACTGGGGATTTCCTAGTTATCCTTTGGGGGTGATTTTCTTGGCATTCAATGTATTTGAATTGCTCTTTCTCTCTTGCTTAGGTGTCAGGACTGGGGGCATGTATGCCCGGTAGAGTCAGATTGGAGTAAAGTCTGTCTCAGTCTTCCTGTTTGCCTTGTTTTATGCACCTTTTTCTTCCTGTACGTGGGTTTATTACTTGCAGTCGCGTATACATGCGGTTTTCCCTAGGATTTCCGCGTATACACGCGGGTTTACTGCATACAGTCGCATATACCCTGGTTTTTACCTTGTTGTGGAAGATAGTGGGTTGCTGGGTGAATGCTGTTTGTTGCTGAGTCTCCTTTGGCACTGCCTGAGCCTGTTTTGATATGATTGACTTGCTCCTTATCCCTCCTTGTTTATAGGTTGCATTTTATAGTATGTTCATCCATTGACACTCCCCTTTATTGGTTTGGCCTTGACCTTCTTTTTACCACTGCCTTCTCTGTGTATGTGGATTTTTGGTCAAAAGTCGCGTACATACGCAGCTGTTCTTTATACAGTCGTGTACATCCTCCCTTTCGGTGAGTCTGATGTCATGGGAAGTTGCTGGGTGGGTTGTGAGTGTTGTTGGGTCTTCCTTGGGTCTAAAGTTGTCTGTGGGATGCCTCTTTTATGACCAGAAACCGTTCGTGCCGCTCATAGGTATTATGTCTATACTGGCATATAGGTTAGGTTCATTACCGCTTGCATTTTGCATGACCTTATGACCATGTCATTCTCGCCTTAGGTACGAACCCACTCTATTATGTCATGGAACCTTCTTGCTACTGTAGAAGTGGCATGATATGAGTGGTAGAGCCTCACCTTACATGGGTACCCTAGTTAGCACCTTATATGCCGATGTTTTCTCCCTTTAGGGTGTGGGAGTCCGTTGTATAGTATTGCCATGACATTTAGCAAGAGCATCATACTCCTCTTGATCTTATGCTGGCCATGTTCCCCCCGGGCTCCCCTTGTATCAAGTTGTGGATGCATTTTCATGAGCTTTTCCTGTCTTATAGAGCTTTATGCCGGCTCCCCTGACATTGCGTTTCAGCCTTATAGCCCGAGCTTGTCTCATGTCTAGCCATGCAGATCCATTTCGTATATCCTTTGCAACTTGACTTACCCTTTTACCGGGAGGGGATCTTCCCCCGAGTGTCGATATCCTACACATGTTTCCTTGCATTGAGCATAGGTATGTTCCACTGCTTGGAACTAGTTTGTTTGCCCTGATGACACTCATCTCCTCCTAGTTTGTAACTATAAAGCTAGTTTATTCTTTTTCAAGCTTTTCAAATAACTGAAAAAGACCAAAAAAAAATTAAAAAACCAAAAAGCCGGAAGGGAAAAGATATTATCTTTGGCAGCTGTTGAGTCATGTCTCCTTCGAACAGAGCACTGTATATCACATCCATTGGTTGGGTTATAGTTTGACTTTAGGGGCTGTACTCGTTATCTGAGTTTTATCTCCACTGACTGGTTATGCTTTCTGGAGTCTAGCTGTCTGTTGTGGTACCCCAAGCCATAGGAATTTCTCTCCGTAACAAAGAGGATTTACCTAGCTGAGTGCCTTTTTTAGCATTGTTGTAGGGGATATGCATTATATACCAAGGGTTTAGAAGTAGATTCTTCCAGTAGTAAACATGAAGCCGGTCGTTATGCTATGAAGAAGGAAGAAGGTTTCTTATCTTCTTCTAATTTTGTTTTACAACAAGAAATTTTTCAAAATTCTGATATTAAAGTTGATGATAGCATCATAGAAAATAAAACTTTATCTTTAGAAATCGATCATAATTCCCCATTTTATGATGAAGACATTGAAGTTCTAGATTGGGATCAACATCAACCGATTCACTTTGAATATATGCCAATCTATGATGAGTATTCAGATGAAAAAGAGCAGATCCCTACATCACCTTTTGTTGATTTGAGGAGCAGCCAACGGATGTATGACAACTATGAATCAAATTTTGACGCGAAACAACATTGTATGGAAATCAACCATCCTCAATCCATAGAAGACATTGAGCAGCCATATTTGCAATTCAATTTGCAGGTAGCTGAAAGTGGTAGCCATTATGAGGAAGAGGATATATAGAGATATTTTGAGCTTCAACTTAAACAGCAGGAAGAGGTATTTCTTTATAGCTTCATTGATCCATTTGTTGATTATATGGAGTCTTTGAGCAGCTCAAATGTCATATTTTTTTTGTCAAATGAAGGTTAGCTTTACCTGTCTTTTGAAATGAATTTTGATATTCCATGGGCTCCTTTATTCATCATCTCCACATCAGAAATTTTACCAGTTAATCAAATATTTGTATGGCTTCATTGGAAGCATGATTTTACCTAATCAAAAGAAATCAAATGATTAGAATGGGAGATGTAAATAAATAAGCTTGATGCTTCAAGCATTTCCTTAAGTTTGTACAGTATGATCAGATTGTTGTGAGAGGATTATTTCAATTTGCAGAGTAGTTTAAAGATTCAGTCAGTAGTTTGTTTTGAAGCTTTTTAAGTAGCAGAGATTTGTGATGAAGAATCCAGCCCAATGAAATGGAAAGGCACTTGGTCTACTTGTTCTTGGTAGCTCACAGGGAGCATGCCATCCCCAGACAAAGCCATATGTTATCATCAGATCTGCTCCAACAAAATTTTAGTTTTTGGCAGCATCCAAATGTCAAAGTGACCACTTAGGTTTCAATTTCAATACCAAGATTAGATAGAAAAGAAATCATGATGGCACTCATGTGGAAGACAGAGAATGAAACAAATGATGTGTCTCTTAAGTACCAGCATCTTAAAAAGGGTCGTGGATCAGTGCCTGGGGAACTTTATGAGGAGTTACATTCTGTCTTGGATAGTCTGAGGTTGATAGAAACAGAGTTTCTTATAATGTGTGCAAATGTAGTGTGTGATGAGAAAGCTGACGAACTCTTCACAAGGCTACAGGAATGCCATGTGGCATTTTGGAAAGCAGTTAATAGGCCCATGTTTGATTATGATATATTGTTAATATGTTGGCAGAGGCTGAAAAATTAACCAGGAGAAGTTTAACAAAATTCTGCGTTATATTAAGGCTAGAAGAGAGAAGGGTATATATAGTCTCCAAAATTACTTACAGGTTAAAGCCGTTGTCTCTCCTTTGAAACTGCTCTCGCTTCAGGCTTATGTGATACTATACATGATAGATTCAGTCATTATTAGACCATCAATTCATCTTTCCAGTCCCCTCCATCTGTTCATTTTGGGAGGCATCTGTTTCAGACCATGCAAACAATCTTGCTTCAAGAATAAGGGGAAATTTGACAAATTCATTGAAATATATTCATGTAGACATTTTGACAGGTGTTGGCACTGTCTTGGGCCCACAACAGGTGAAATATTGTAAAATTTCCTTCCCTGATAAGCTAGTGACTAAGAAGGATGTTATTATTGCCACAGGATCTGTTCCTTTTATGCCCCTGGGAATTGAAATTGATGGCAAGACTGTATTTACCAGTGACCATAAATTGAAGTTGGAGTGGGTACTAGATTGGATACCTATAATAGGGAACCGTTAAAATTTCCAAGGGCGCAGTAATTCTGAATTCGTCAGTGTGGGGATCACGAAAAATATGCATAATAAGTAATGAATTTTGTTTTATTGAACAAGCATGGCGGTTCTTCTAAATTTCGGCCGAAGGCTTATGATGGCAGTTTGGAGTCTCAGGAAACAACATCTGGAAAATCTTCTGGAACAATATTGCCATATGTTGGTGTTGCATGTTTGGGAGTGATTTTATTTTGGTTATCATCTTGGTGTAGTAAATGGACCACTTGAATATCTTGCGAAGGACCTTGGATTTTTCGACAATATTGTTTTACAAGGATGGGTGGTTAGCACAACACTTGCAGGTGCCACTATTGGATCATTTACTAGAGGTGCATTGGCTGATAAACTTGGCAGGAGGAGGACATTTCAACTGGATGCCATACCTCTCGTTATTGGTGCTTTTGTAAGTGCCATAGCACAAAATGTGCAAGCAATGATTATTAGTCGGTTACTTGCTTGTATTGGTATTGGCATCTCTTCCGCTTTGGTGCCACTTTATATTTCAAATGGTTATATAGGGCTTGAGTTCAGTGATGTGTACACTGTACTTGGGAGTGAGGTCACATTTGTTGAAGCCCTAAATTAGCTTATTCTTGGTTTTGATCTCGAGATTGGAAAGCTAGCCCAAAGGGTTTTGATCAACCCACGAAAAATTGATTATCACACTGGTGTTATTTTAAAAAAGATAACTCCAGTGAAGGATGGGAAACCTGTGAGTATAGAGCTTGTTGATGAGAAAACAAAGGAGCCAAGGGATACTCTGGAGGTAGATGCAACACTTATTGCTACAGGACGAGCACCCTTTACAAAAGGCCTTGGCCTTGGGAATATTAATGTAGTTACTCAAAGAGGTTATGTCCTGGTTGATGAGCATATGCAAGTTATTGATGTAGATGGAAGTACAGTTCCTCATGTATATTGTATTGGAGATGCAAATGGGAAATTGATGCTTGATCATACTGCTAGTGCACAAGGCATCTCAGTCATTGAGCAGATTTCTGGGAGGGACAATGTCCTTAACCACTTGAGTATTCCAGTAGCTTGCTTCACGCATCCAAATATTAGTATGGTTGGCTTGAAAGAGCCACAAGCAAGGGAAAAAGGCTCAAAGTAAGGAGGAGAAAAAAGATGCTGAGTTTGCCAGGTTGCAAAAGCGGTCCCAGTTTTTAAGTGATTTAACTATATTGGTAGAGGCTTCTAAAAGTATTTAGATTCATAATTGTAGTTTTCTTTTAAAAGCAATTCTGTTTGTTGACAGATATCTCTTTTATTTTACACTTGTACTTAAAAACTGTTTAAAGGGGATTGACTTCTCTATTTTTGAAAGGGATCGATCCATAGAAGTAGGATCTTATAGTTATCTTAGAGAAGCGTATATTTTGTATTTAAGAATAGTCACTATATGACAAGCTGTGGTGTCAATTGGAGCGATGGAGATCCAATTTTGATAGCTTTCTTTATGACATGAAATACTCTACATCTTCAATACAGGTTCTACCTTGATATGAGTATGATTATGATTTGTCTGTGTATCTTATGAATTGTGTTTCTTATGATTTATCTTGTATATGGTCAATTGAATCCCATTGAAATGATTCTTATGTTGAAATACAACTATCTTTTAAAATTTTTAAAAACAGAGATAGTCTCATTTCATAACTTCATTATCGTAGTTCCTTTGATATTGGATTTTGTATCTTGTTTTATGTTATACAGTTCCTTAATGATTGTGTGATTTTCCTATAGCTTTGATTACATACCATCCTAGTCTTTATATTGATTTCATTGAAGTATATTTTTGAAAAATATTTCTTTAAGCTTGAACCCCTGTAGTCTAGGTTCAACTTTAGGGATAACACAAGGGATCAAAGAGGCATGCAAAAAGAATATCCTAATCCTAGAACTAAAATTAGAACTATTTAAGGAGGTCAAAGTGATTATCAAGGCTAGAAAAACTCCAAGAAAGAACCCCAAACCTTCCCACAAAGAGGCAATCTTGGGGATCACAAGTAATATAAAGAAGGAACTAAAGGGGGCACACCAAGAATATAAAAGGGAAGTGCACATAAATAGTATGCAATGCCTATATAAAATGGGAAATTTGATGCTAGACTTGGGGTAGTACAACCAATTAACACAATTCTTCTTCTCTATACATCATTAGTCTAATTGAAGATCATATCTGGGAATGCCATATGACTCAATGGCCCCTCAAAGAAAAGACATTGAAAAACTAGAATTGTTATGGAGAATCCAAGTATCTTAATGCTATAAGAAACAAAGTACTCATATCTATTTTCCAAATAATTTTTAGAAAAATATGGAAAAACTCGATGGTGGAAACACTCAACGCTCAAGGCGCCTTTGGAGGCTTACATTTTCTATTGAATTCAAAGGAAGTAGTGATGGAGCTCTGTCAATAATTTCTACCATATTTTATCTCATATGAGCAAATAATATGGGACACATAGTCAATGTCTATGCCACAAGGAGTGGATCTAAACTTCATCTTTTAAATCACCTCTAATGGCTTCAAAAATCCTTCTGAGACAAATTTTTTATCATCGGGTATGAATTAAACATGACCATTGATGTCATGAATAAAAAAGGAGGCATATGATGCCTTAAAAGGGACATTCAAGCCTTCAAATAATTCATTGAGAACAATCACTTAATAGACATACTGACCTCAAATGGCCTAATCACCTAAAATAATAAAAGAGGAGGGAGGCATTAAATAGATTCAAGACTGTACCATATCCTAATCTCAGAGGATATCTATGTTATAGGAGAAGACCTTTTGACCACAATCCTTTCCTCCAACGGATCATATCAATGGCCCATATTCCTCAAATAGAGTCAAGAAGAACAAACTACAAACAAACACTTAATATTTCATAAATTTTGGATAGATCATCCATACTTCAAACCTAACATTAGAAAATGGTGGCAGGAGGTTGAGTTCTAATGCAAAATTGACCTTGGTTAGCTTCTTATAAATTGCACAACAGAATGTAGTGGTCAATAAATACACATTCAAGAACAAACACAAAAAAATATGGATTTATATTAATCATAAAATCAATTACAAGAGTAATTTTACAATATTGTAGAGTCAATTACCTGTTTTAGTGTCCTATAGTCAGTGGTTCCCTTTATAACTCTTCAAGAAACAACAGTCCTTCTCTAGTTACCAATCTAATATTTATAAACTCTCTAGGGTTCAAATTATTGCTCTATCCTTCTTATTGAATCCTATCAGTGCCTCCTTCTATGCATCACATGCATAAAATATTCATGTACCTCCTCTTTCCATATCCTCCCATCTGGAATTCTTCATCAATTACTATAAATGTTAATTAAACACTGTAGCTAATTGTAATTGTATGTGTTCTACTTAGGTTAACCCTTCAACCATTTCTTGGCAACGTTGGATTTAACCAAACTTCTTCTACTTGACAAATCACCATTTCCTACAACCTTTTATTCATGTTAGTCATTATACTCGATCAAACTCTATATCTGATCCTGCAATCCACTCATCCTCTATTACTGATACACTTTCATCAACCATAACTTATGAGGATCTTCCTACTACCCCTCTTTGATACTTGGGTTTCATTACCCATCCCCACTTTATTGGAGGTGGTTGACCATCCTCTATATGTCTCAATTGCTCAACATCGATTTTTTATTCAAGGGATATATGTTGGTGGATCAACCTCCCCAACTTGAAAATAAATATGTCCATCGTTATGCAATTCCTTCATATTATCCTCTAAAATCTAGATTGTTTCTTTGAAATATTTACTCTTCCATCATACCAAGTATTCTTTATTCTCTTGGATCCTTTTTTTCTCGACTTCTAAGTAATTGAGTACCTCTATGACTTCTTCCATCGGATAGCCTAGTTACTGGTCACACCAATCCTTGGTCATATCTATTCCACTCATTGACCCTTCTTCATGCTTGTATAAGTTAGAAACATTCAATGTCGACGATATGCCTAAATCCCCAGGAAAGTCCAATGCATATGCACTTCTAGATATATTTTTCAAAATTTTACATGATCCAATATTCTTGAACTTTAACTTGTTAGATGTTCTTATTGGGAACGTTTCCTTCCTAAGGTGTGCATACACTAAGTAGCCTTCTGTAAAGGATTTTAGTCATCTCTTTGATTCATACCCTAACCCTTAAGTCACAATTTTTTTCTCTGGATGTCACTTTACCTTCTCATGTACTTACTTCATATGGTCGGCAAAATATTTTTCATATATTCTTCTCTAGTTTTCCTTTGGAAACTTGACTAAGTCAGTAAATCCGTGTGGGAGCATACCTTGCACAATCTGGAATGAACTCATTCCTATCAATATGTTCACTGATTTTTTCTACGCAAATTATTCATACAACAATACATTCTCCCACTACTTCGGTTGGTAAGAACTTAAGCATCTTATACAATTTCCTAAGATCTTGTTTACAACTTTAGTATCCCCATCTTTCTACAAATGGTATGCATAAATGAATTGCAAACTCATGTAAATATTCTTCCACAGGGTTCTCTAGAGATTACCCATGAATTTTTTGTCTCTATTCAAGGTGATGCTCTTCGGAAACCCATGCAATATCATGGATTCTTTAAAAAATATAACAACAATAGCTATGCCATCCCTTTGATTTCAACATGGAATCAAGTGTGACATCTTTGAAAACCCATTTGAATACCATAGATATGGAGTGATTTCCTTGTTGTGTATTCTTTAGTCCTATCACAAAATTCATGTTGATATCATCCCATGGAACAATTGACACTAATAAAAGTTCATGAAACCCTATATTCAGATTTCTTCCTTTGGAATGCTGACATATCTTACATTGTAATATCCATTTCTTCACACTCATCACCAATCCCAAACAAAAATATATTTCTTTGACCAACACTTTATTTTTGTTAATGCCAAAGTGTCCTCTTATTCCAACGCCATGAAATTTTGTTATCAGTCTCTCCCTCATTTTTCCTCTTGCGATGTATAACCGAAACCCTTTGAATATGTATCCCTTTTACATAAAATAATCCAATTATGGAGTTCTGTCGACACCCCAGGGTTCCTTCGACTCCTTCCAAGATTTTGAAAAATATTCATCAATTTCATAGTTGGCCTTAATCAAATCGAACCCTATCAATTAAAAAATCGTAGTATGCAATAATATGACTCTTCGACTGAACATATCGACAACATTGTGAGTCTTTCCTCACTTGTGCTTTAACACAAAGGTATAAATTTTCATAGTGTATACCCATTTCATATGCCACTAGTTAAGTTTTGATGCAGGAGTATTGTGGCATGCCAGCAATGTGATGAGTTGGTCACATGCTGTGGCATATATTTTGATTTATCTGTTTTGTTGATTCATTGTCTGTTAGTACCCATAGGAGTGGTTGTGTATCATGACTCCCTACATGGAGATCAAACCACAGGATTATTTGATTTCGACAAGGATGTTTTCATCATGCTTGGAAGTCATTTTTTTTCAGTTGCAGGACCACTCAGTTGTGGCAGTCATAGATGAGCTTAAATAGACAGTTTAGAGAAGGTAGAAGGGTTCTTCTCTTGAGCATTAGAATTCCGAATTTGTAGAGTAAAGGAAAGACACATGTCTGGTTCTATTTGTAAATATTTTGAGGTGGACTGAAGAAGTGATCTGAACTGTGTGTTTATGTAATTAATTAATAGAAGAATTAGCTGTGTGTTTGTAGTGTTATTATCCTATATGCATCTACTGATTTAGCTGTGTATTCGTGAAGAGCCGACTTTCGAGATTTTCTAAACATCTGTGTCATTCTGTGGATTTATTGATTCAAGTGTTAAATTGTTGCTTGAAAAGTTGAAATAGAGTGTAGATGTATCCATAGAAGGGTTAGGCTAGAAGAATCGGGAGGATTGAAGGCTATATTGATCTAGTCCATGATCAATTGGCGTCATACTTAGGTTTTTCATGATTAACCAGTTTTGCAGAGAATGGAAGGCAGAGATCGATTCCTCAAGAGAAGATCGGATGGTTGAAATTTGTGGGGAAAGAGTTGTGGAGAGGATATTTTGAAAAGTTGGTTGTCCATCCTACATCTCGAAACCCACAAAAGTTGTGAAGGAATTTGCGGGAGGGAATGACGTTGAAAAGTTGTTTGGGAATCCTACATCCCTCATCCCGCAACCCTCTTGCGGTAGGGCCATTACGGAAAGAGAGTTGTGGAGTGCAACGTTGGGTGTTTGAGTTGCCCCATATCCTACAACTCGACTACAAAAACTCTATTGTGGAAACAGAGTTGCGGGACAGCTACTGAAGAGGCAATATTGCAGGGAGGAAATATTTGGAGCATAATTTGGCCATTTGGCTAAATTGGGAAGTCCTACCAAGGGTAGGATCCCCTAGATCCTAGAAGTGCTAGTCGTGGTTGGTTTGGATTGACCCACCTGCACCAAGTTTCCTTGAAGTATTCAAATACCTCATGTTATAAAGATAAACTTCCTATGGCTTGGGGTAGACCATAGTAGACTGAATGACACCATAAATCGATCCACTTAAATATTCAAGAGAAACAAATTCTTCTAACACTAAGGGATACAAAACATACCTTATTCTGGATGATTGTAGTAGATCCCCATTGAGCGTTTCCAACATGATTATACCTATAATTCACCCTCAACAACAACAAACAAGACAAGCATGATATATGATAAAGTGTTAGGCCTACTCTAAAATATATAAATCCAACATGTATAATCAAATATAACTACATGGCATGGATCAAAATATTCATATTCATACACATGTAATGTATGAGAAATGGATATTTCTATTAATAATGAACAGAGATAATGATGACAAACTTTGTCGGTGCCTCATCAAAACAGAGAAACTGATTCCTCCACCCAAGCCTCCACCACTTCAATCCTCCATCTCAATGGAAAGGTTACATATAAATGACAATATTTATAAGAGCAACAATGTGTACTCAAAAGGACAAAGGGATGTAGACTCGAGCATAAGAAAGTGAGGCAACTATGAGCTATAGTTTTTTTGCTCTCCAATGTTCTCCCCACTAATGCATCCAAGAGGCTCACTATATATCCCTTCAATAGGAAATGAAGGGTCAAGTCAGAGTGTTTCTAGGAATATGGAAGTCCAAGAGTTAAGTTATTTGGGACTCATTGAGGGAAACTCCAAATGTTTTTGTTTTTATGCACATTTCTCAATGTACACAGGATTCAGTGGAGCAACCTGCGTGTACACGTGTCTTTTAGGTTAAAAATTGCATATGGGAACAAATAGGTGTTTTTTAAGGGATTTATTTGATCATCAAAGTATCATTACAACAAGGGAGGTCCAAAGAATCTGGAGAGTGACATGGTAGGCCATAAAAGTGTTATCAAGCAAGTGTGGTAAAATTAACTATAACATATTCCCCCTAATGTGTGAGGTTATAAGGGTAACATGATGGAAGATATACATTATATCCATCCCAGAAGTAGAGTAATGAAGAACCAAGTGGAAGAACTAACCACTCATCTGTACAATACCTGATAAATATCAACATGTGACTGCAAATATACAGTGTAGAAGTCCTAGATACATAAGTGTGAAATGGCCATGAATATGCATAATAGACATATGGAACATGTGGTCATCACCATGTACAATATATAGTGAACAAGATATCCATAATGGATGAAGATACATGATAATATACTGGAATTTGGGCATGAGAGATGACATCTTATGGATATTGGCACGATCAAGGAGGTAGAATATGTGCAATTCCACCAAGATCAGAGGTCTTCTATGCAAACCGATATTGGTACATGTCCTATCACATGAATAAAGGTGTCGAAGTCGAACATGATGGCCCATCATCTCATTACTGGTCATTGATGTATACTATTAGCAGACGTGTGATATCCCACAGATAATGATAATGGGAATCAAGGTACGGAGTGCAATCCAACAAGTGTGAATAGATGTGTTGAAGTCAAACAATTGAAAGAATCCATTGATCAGGGGACATTGTTGTATTCCCAAATCTGTCGATAGTGAGAGGACCTATCATTGATGACTGCATGTCTCAAGGAAATCACTAGACTCTAGAATCCTATTCCAAAATAAATGTTATGAAGTCGATGGAATGGAATCCACTGGAAGGAGGGAATTAAGGCATCCCCCATCAACCAACATGAGGTACACAACAACACTGGATAATTTGGAAGAAATTGAATGAACAAGATGTGCACAAACCAGTAACTGTATCGGGAATGGTCAACATTCAAAGACAAGATAACCGAGGAATGGCCGACTAAGGATAAAAATTCATTCAAACAAGAGCATAAGTCATATGTTGACTCACAAGAATCATAGAATCGACATGTAAACTGGGACAACTCTGCGACACATAAGACATCGATAGAGGCTCCATAGGGACTGGAAGCATAACCAGTAGGTGGAGAAAACTCAGAATAATGAGTAAATCTCCTAAATTCATAATAATAACCCGACATATAAATGAAATGTACAGTGCTCTGTTCGAAGGAGACATGATTTGACAGCTTCCAAAAGTAATAATATTTCCCATCCGACTTTATATGTTTTTTTTTTTATTTTTTTGGGATTTTTCATATTAGGAAGCTTAAAAAAGAATAGAAGTGATTATAATACATGGATAGGAGGAGAGGAGTGTCCTAGGAAATCAAACTAGTTCCAAGTAGTCAAACACACCTATGCTTGATGCAAGGAAGCATGTGCCAGATAAGGACAACCAGGGGAAGGTCTCCTCCCGCTAAGGGATGATCAAGCTGAAAAGGATATATAAAAGCTTCTACTTGGCTAGGATTGAGACAAGCTCATGATATATGTTTTATAACTCGAAAGAGGGGAGCCAGAGTAAAGCTCAATAAGGAAAGAAAACAAATGCTAATGCAATTACAACTTGGTATAAATGGGAGTCCCTATGGGAAATGACCAACATAAAGTTTAAGAGAGACTATGAGGTTCTCATTCAAAGACATGGAAAGACTACAAAGGGACTCCCAGACCTAAGGGAAAAATCTTAGCATGGGTACCAAATGACAAACAAGGATCTAACTAAGGTACCCATGAATAGGAAGGCTCTACCACTTACATAATGCCACTTCTAGTAGCAGTATGATGGTTTTGTAACATTACGAAGTGGGTTTGTGCCTATAGTTAAGGTGACATGGTCATAAGGTGATGCAAAATGCAAGTGGAAGTGTGATCCTATCCTATATGCCAGTTCAAAATTATACCTATAATAGGAACGAATGGGTCAAGACCTCAACGAGAGTGTAGAAAAAATGGACCCTATATGATAACAATATTAGTCCAAAAAAACTAGAAATAATCATTAAATAGTCCAAAATATAGGATATAGGAAGTATTGATCATGACAACTGCATTCAAAGGAAACAGTGCAGTGGATGATGGGACATAAGGAATGTAAGGTGTATACCCAACATTCACGTATCCACTACCAACGCCATGAGAAGGAACACTAGTGTTAAAACCGGGAGAAGGGAGAAAAAATCCTCCACAAATGGAGTAGAGGGTGGAATATGACCACTCTCAAATATATGAACAAGGTAAGGGGATGTGGTTCCCCTGGTCCAACACTAGGGTCTACACTAGGACCTGGAGTAGGTGGCGTGATACTAGTAGTGATATCAGGCATGTCGAACATAAAAGGGCTTGAACTCAAGAGAACATAAATATACTCAAGTAACCATAATCCCTAAAGCCAACTAGCACACAAAGAGAACACTCCTAATAAAATCTAAGCCAAATGAAAGCAAGCCAAGAGGGATAATAAATGGGCTCTCAAATGTAGCAGGCATGTCTCTCCTAGGAGAGGCTTGAAAATCCCATCCACTATAAGAGAAGCTGTGTAACCAATTGCAGTGCCCCTCAGCTTCAACGCGTAAAGTGACTGTCTTGTCTGACCCCTCCCTCGCAAGGAAACTCATAGAATAACCTTTTCAAGTACCCCCAATGATACCTAGGTAAGGAAACTAAGGTCACCCCAATATAACCAATGCTCAGGAAAATGGTTGTAGGTGGGATCTACCATATGGGAAGGGTAACGAATCCCAACGCTCGAAAGCACCAAAGGTACCTCAAAAGACCCCAGATACGAATAAGATCTTGGAAGTATATCTGGCACTGCACAGAGAATGGCAAGGGGCTATCCCCACCACAAACATGTATGATGCCTCGTGCTTAACTCCTATTTAAGAGGAGCCTCATAAGAACACTAATTATACCAAGGATCTCTCTCTCTCACCTGGATAGACACCTACTTGTTTTGTTTAGTAGTCCTGCAGAAACTTACTCACAAAAACCTATTCCAAGACTCTAAAACCTAAGCTTGTTGATGCACCACTATCAAATAAAAAGTGTAACTCATTTTAAATGAAGCTTTTATTTTAAAGGCTATGATTACTCAAAGGAAATGATCGTGCAACTAGTGATGTTATGACTCAACAAATAAAGTAAGTATGCACACCTAACAAACAATGGCAAGTGTAATTTGTCTTTAATGATGAAAACGGGGTATGCCACTATATGAGATGCATAAATTTTCCTTCAAATGTCAGTGCAACCTTCCTATATGAAATCCTAAACAAAACTCTCATCCAAGTAATCCAATGCAAGTACCTCCTTAAATCCATATGTGAGATGCAAGTAAGAATGCAAGTATATAATTAGTTTGTATTTTCAATATATAAGAGTGAAAATGCAATAAAAGTCATTAAAATTATCAGTCTTTGCAACAAGCATCAAACACAAGCCAAGCAAGACACCGAGACAAAAATACTAATGCACTAATGCAAAAAAAAAGGAGATAAATGACTAGAAGTACTTTCAAAGAAAAGTCAACGAAAAAGGGGTCTCTAGTTACAAAAGAAGCAGTCAACAGACAATATCAGTACCCAGGAAGACCCAACCACACTCACAACTCACCCAACAACTTCCCACATCAAAAACTAAACCAAAAGGGAGGATGTACATGATTGTTCAAAGAACAATAACATATGTACGCGACTAGGTAGAGGACAACATGCATATATACATGACTATACATACTCTGGTTGGCATATATAGAGGATAAAGTGGTAAAAAGCATGTCAAGGGTCAAACCACTCTAGGGGAGTTTCAATGGATGAACATACTACTAAATGTGACACAGAAACAGGGAGAAATATAGAACAATTCAAGCACATCATGCACCCAAACACCAAATAAAAACAAGGAACCTCCCCAGCAAAGTCGCCAATTATTTTACGGAGATAAACTTACTATGGCTTGGGGTAGACCACACCAGACTAAATGACACCAGAAATCAATCCACTTCAATATGCAAGAGAAACAAATGCTGCTAACACTAACAGATACAAAACATACCTTATTCCAGATGGTTGTAGTAGATCCCCATTTATCTTTTCCAACACGCTTGTACCTACAATTCACCCTCAACAACACCAAACAAGACGAGAATGATATATGTTATAGTGTTAGTCCTACTCTAGAATATCTAAATCCAACATGTATAATCAAATACAACTACATCCATGGATAAAAATATTCATAGTCATACACTTGTAATGGAAGAGAAATGGATACTTCTGTTAATAATGAATAGAGATAACAGTGACAAGCTCTGTCAGCACCTCGTTGAAACGGAGAAACCGAGTCCTCCACCACTTCAATCCTCCATCTCAATGGAAAACTTACAAAGAAATGGAAAGCTTGGGAAGAGAAGAAATGTGTGCTCAAAAGGACAAAGGGATGCAGGCTCAAGCATAAGCAAATTAGGGAACAATGAACTATAGTTTCTTTGCCCTCCAATGTTCTCCCCCCTAATGTGTCCAAGAGGATCAATATATAGCCATTCAATAGGAAATGAAGGGTCGATTCGGAGCGTTTCCAGGCATATGGAAGGGAAAGAGTCAAGTTATTCGGGATTCATTGAGGAACACTCCAATTGTTTTTCTTTTATGCTCATTTATCGATGAACGCAGGCTACCGTGGAGCAACATGCATATACATGTGGATTTTAGGTTAAAACTCGTGTATGAAAGTAAATAGGTGCTTTTTAAGGGATCCCCTAGATCATCAATGTATAATTTGAGCAAGGGGGGGTCCAAAGAGTCTGCAAAGGGACATGGAAGGCCATAAAAGTGTGATCTACCAAGTGTGGTAAAATCAACTATAACACCTCATATCCTAGTAGATGATGAATAAAACAAATTCTTTGGGAAACAATAATGTCTCCACTTCTTGAATTCCTTAAAAATGCCGTAAAAAATGTTGGTCATAAAATCACATTTCTTCTTGGGGTCTTCTAAATTTCTGCTAAAAATGAAACCTGTCATATTTATTCGCTCAACACTGCTCCAATTGCTAATCCACTAGCATCGTAGTCGAATTGAAAAACTTTATTGAACTCTTAGAGAGTTAAAATTGGTCCCTCCATCACCTTCTACTTCAACTTCTCAAGATTTCTTTGAGTGGCTTCCATCCACTTGAACTCACCCTTCTTCATGCATGTCATCAATAATGCATATATCTGACTAAAATCTCTTATAAAATTCTTGTAGAAACTAGTAAGTCAATGAAAAATAGTCGCCTCCCTGGCGATCATCGATTCAAGGAACCCCTAATTAGATTTCACATGTTATAGGTCCATCTTCAACCCTTGTATTGAGATTATAAATACAAAGTAGATCAATTCCTCTTGCATGAAGGAAAAATTCTAGAAATTAATGAGCCTATTTTCTTGACTTATCCTATGTAGTACTTATCCCAAATGAGCCAAGTGTTTGACCTTTTTCTTGTTAAAAATTAGAATGTCATCATGTTAGAAAATGAAAAACCTCCTAAAAAATTGGTTCAATACTTTGCTTATTATCCTCATGATCATACTGGGTGCATTAGTAATCACAAATGGCATAACTAACCACTGATATAGTCTTTCCTCCACCTTGAAGGTTTTCTCTCACTCATCACCCTCTCAAATCCTAGTATTGTAACATCCACTCTTTAAGTTGATATTGGTGAAGTACCTTTTGAACTCAAGTAGTTGAGAAAGCCATCAATTTTTTTTAAATGGAAACCTATACTTGATGGATATGAAGAAATATTGTTGATTCATTTCCTCTTTAAGAAATTCCTTAGTTGAAAAAATCAGGACCCTTATTTCCTAGTAAGTGTTCTCATTTCCTTGGCTTCTTTGATCTTTGGAAAAGGGAAGCAGTTGAAATTTCTTGCATCCTTCACAATTTTGATGGTATTCTTCTAAGCATCATACACCATGTTCTGTTCATATTTCCATGGTAATTATAGCAATGGATAACAAGTGTCCATCAGAATCATGTCACACAACATATTGTGATAAGCTCACCAATCTTGAAATTTATCAATTACTTCCTACTCACTAATGCATGGTGTCCTTTCTACAACCACAACAGTCGATAGGAATTTGGATGTATTTGACACGTCATACCCATATTTTCGATGACTTTAAATTATTTATAATTCCCCCATTGAGAATGGGCATACAACATTGATATTGCATCTTCACCTTTTTCCAGACATAGACTTCCTCTACGCCAATTCCTTCTCCTCCTATTATACCGGTTCTAATAGTATCCATTGGGTCATCAAATTTTGGCCTTTTTTTTAAGTAGACTCTACTATAATCTATGTTGTGGTAAAAATAGCCCTATTTTGGGCTCCCTTGATGTTGGTATCCTCTCGACTTTCGATATGTATGTTTTCTTGGAACTCATATGCCTTCTGACCTAGTTCTTGACAGTTGCAGCAGTTGAATTTTAGATGGTCGGTGCGTCTTCCTCCAAAATATCCTCTTCAACCAAAAGTGCCTCAACCTATTGGGTTCTCACCTCCCCATCAATATTTTGATGTAGATTTTCTATTGTTATCCTCTCCTCTCCTCTCCTGATGACCTTCCTTATTTATCGAATGACTATTTAGTATTATAAAAACAAGGAATTGTTTTCTTTGACCAATTAGTTTCCCCTTGCTCATCCAATTCTTCCTAGACAGTTTCTCTTCTACTTCCAGGGGGAGCTCGTAATCTTTGCTGAGTTTTCAACCTTGATATGCTCAACATATCCTAAATGGGATATTTCAAGACATTAACATACCTTGTGATTTCTTCTTCCACTTCATCATTATGTCCTGACTTAATAGAAAATTGATATAGTTTCTTTGTGACTTATTATACAGTCAACTCATTTTTTTCTTGGGTTTTGCAATTTCTTGAATGTAGATATTGTTAGTCCCTGAGATGTTCCAAGTATTTTTTGGAGCTATTATAGGGAATTAGTAAAATTAAATTGTATGTAAAGGGGCCTGCTTATTTCTGCTTAAATTATAATCTTGAATATTTTTAGCAACTTACTTGAATCATTAACCAACTTGAATAATATATGCAACCATAAGTACAATGATGTGCATCATTTTGACATTAAAGAAATTAATAGATGAAATATATGGATAAATGGAGTGAGAAAAGGTGCTTATGAGAAGATTTATTTATCTCACAATAAAGAAAACATATGGAGCATAAAGAATTCAATAGTTTAACAAAAGGTGTAATACCAAAGGGATAAGATCCACATAGGAACAACAAGTTTGATTTCAACTAATATATCATGAATACTTCATAACACATTAAAATAAAAGAAGAATTCACTACTACATTTGAACCAAATACAAAATGAATGGTTTCCTTCAAGTATTTTATTATATCAATATCTCTGCTACATGAAAGTGGAGGATATGGAGACAAAAATGAAACAAAGACTATTTGTAACCACCAAAAGTAAGAATCCTCAATGCATATATTAAAATAAAATAGATATTTCTTGATTCAAGCATATATCAAACAACTTTATGAGAATTTACACTTCTCTAAAAAAATTTGCATCCTCGATACAATGATCCTTCACACTATTTATACCATTTAGCTTTTACAACAAAATTATGTTAAATAACATATTGTTGTTACATGAGAGACTATCCAAACATATTTAGAAAAAAATACATGAAGTTATTTGACTCATTAATTAGTTTTATGTTGACTCAGATGTTGAGATGGTCGAGAAGTTCCTTGCTGAGATTGATGTTGAGGAGGAAATAGAGGCATCTATGGTGGATGCAATGACGATGTCCCAACGGAATGTTGAAACATCGTTTCTCTTACTTGATTCCTTAGTGTTGGACTCCTTGTGATATTTTTCCCTTCTTTTCCCATTGGACACATGAAAATAATTATTTTTCTGAAGGCTATATCGATATCTATATAATTCTCATACGTAGGATTGAGAAAGCTCACGATGACTATTTGTAATCCATCCAATATTGCAAAATCTATGTGCAATTTACCAAAAAGCGTTTTATCTAAAAATTCTCCTTGGATATGTGCAATATTTTGAGAATCCCTGTCAATAATGGTGTAGTGATTGTAGGCCCACCAGGTGTGGTACTCATCCTTGATGGCACCACAAAGGGGGGTGCCATTATCAATCCCCATCAATTTGTCTTGTTTAAGGGTTCAAATATGAAATTGAACAGAAATGGGAGCTCAAAGTTCAACGCTGACTCCATTTAACACTAATAGACATAGATAATAGTAGAGAACGCCACACCCAACTCTTTGATGACATCAGAAACATAGAATAATACAACCCACTGTGGAAAAGGAAAATCCATACTAAAAGTGGAAAGAGTGCCCATATATGAGATAACCTCCACTCGAATCCATGAGAAAATTCAATATATGGTAGATGATGCAATAATATGCAAATTCACATCAGAGGAAATTTGAGGTCTAAAATGGGCCTCCTAAGAAAAATAATAAAATTATAGTTAAAATAATAAAATAATACTTAGTAATTTTGGAGGAAGAATGAAAAAAACTACTTTTTTTGTTCATATTTTTGACATATCTCCCTGTGTTTTTACTCAAATTCTGAGCAGGAGATATTGTTGGATGCAAAATTTAATTCTACATCCAATGAGTACCCACACTGCATACTTTTATTTCATCATCATGTTTTTTTGGGTATTTCTTATTTTTGGGGTAGCAGAGTCCGTCAAAAGTATGTAGTGTGGGTACTCGTTGGATGCGGAATTAAATTATGCATCCAACAAGCTCCTGCTTGAAATTTGAGTAAAAACACAGGGAGATATGTCAAAAATACGAACAAAAAAATTAGTTTTCTTTTATGACAAATATGTCAATTCAACCATTATGGTTGACTCATTTTATTGAAATTCTATTGGTTCTTGAATTCCGACTCACAAAATTTATTGTGGTGCATTTTCTTATAAGGCCCATTTTAGACCCCAAATTTCCTTTAATGTTGGTCTCTCACCATCTAAAAAATCCTTGATAGGATGGATCAAGAATAAATGGAACCCAAAAGGGAGCTATGACCTGTAATTGGGATCAAAAGGGTTTTTATAGTAATATTCAACCACCGTGAAGAGTACACAACAATATTTGAGGGAGGACCGTACTTCTTCAACTGGGTCAGCTTCTACCTAAGATATTGGGTGGAGTACTTTAGCCCAAAAAAATAAGACTTCAGGAAATCCCAATTCTAGATCAGATTTTACTCACTACCACATGAATATTGGGACAATGGTACTTTAGAGGGCATAGGGAATACCCTAGGATGGTTTTTAATAATATCCAAGGATGTTAGAAATTGAAGGTACACCTCATATCCAAGAATCAATATCTACATGAGCATGTTCCATCACCTTTTGAAAGGAGATTTGTCTGGGATACATAGATAATGAATGGCTACAAACACTGGAATATGAACATATTTCCTTCCGTTGTAGAATTTTCCATGCACATGGTCATCTCTTTTTTCATTTTCCCTTAAACATGACCCCTCCTAAACCCAAACAACATGAAGAGAAAGACAATGTTGTATTTTCTAAAGTCTCCAACTGAGAAAATAACAAAAAGAGAAACCCTCCACCCCTTCCAATACTACCATCACCACAACTGATCAATTTGAATGCTTGGAGAGTGGACATGGATAAGGGGAAAAACCAACTGCTTTGATCAAGAGAATCAGTAGGAAAAGTTGGACAACACCTAGAATTTAGGAACCCAAGAAACAAAAAAGGTAGACTTCCAAGAAGATATGGATGACATGTAACTAGGATATATGGATCTCCAAGGGATAAAAGAGGCACGTGAAAAGAATATCCTAATCCTAGAGCCACAATTATAAACATTTAAAGAAGAGTTTATCAGGGATATAACATCTCCAAACCTTCCCACAAAGAGGAAATCGTTGGGATTAGGACTAATAGAAAGAAGAAACTAAAGGGGGGCACACCAAGAATATAAAAATGGAGTGCAAATAAATAGTAGACAATGCCTATATAAAATGGGAAATATGATGCTAGACTTGGGGCAGTACAACCAATTAACATAATTCTTCTCCTCTATGCATCATTAGTCTAATTGGAGATCATATCTTGGAATTACATATGACTCAATGGTCCCTCAAAGAAAAGAATTTGAAAAAATAGAAATTTTATGGAGACTCCATGTATCTTAATGCTACAAGAAACAAAGTGCTCTTATCTATTTTCGAAATAATTGTTACGAAAGTATGGAAAAATTTGATGGTGGAAACACTCGACACTCAAGGGGCCTTGGGAGGATTATATTTTCTATTGAATACGAAGGATGTAGTGATGGAAATATGTAAATAATTGCTACCATATTTTATCTCATACAAATGAATAAGATGGGTCACATAATCAGTGTCTATGGACCACAACGAGTGGATCTAAAACTTCATCCTTTAAATCACCTCTAATGGCTCCAAAACGCCTTCCAAGACAAAAGGTTTATCATTGGGGGTGAATTCAACATGATCATTGATGCCACAAAGAAAAAAGGATGCATATGATGCCTTAAAATGGACATTCAAGACTTCAAATAATTCGTTGATAAATATCACGCAATTGACATATCGACCTCCAGTGGCCTATTCACCTAAAATAACAAAAGAGGAGGGAGGCATTAAATAACTTGAAGACTAGAACATTTCCTAATATCAGAGGATATCTATGTTATAGGAGAATACATTTAGACTACCATGCTTCCCTATAATGGATCGTATCAATGACCCATCTTCCTCAACTAGACTCAAGAAGGACCAACTACAAACATACCCTTCATATTTCATAAATTCTGGATAGATCATACATAATTCAAACCTAAAATTAAAAAATGGTGGTAGGATTTTGAGTTCTAATGCAAACTTGACCTTACTTAACTACTTATAAATTGCACAATAGAATGCAGTGCTCAATAAATACACATGCAAGAATACAGAAAAATAATTATGGATTTATATTAATTATAAAATCAATTACAAGAGTAATTTTACAATATTGTAGAGTCAATTATCTGTTTTAGTGTCATATAGTCAATGGTTCCCTTCAAAACTCTTCAAGAAACAATAGTCCTTCTCTAGTTACCAAGATAGTGTTTATAGACTCTCTAGGGTTCAAATTATCGCTCTATCCTTCTTATTGAATCCTTTCGGTGCTTCCTTCTATGGATCCCATGCATAAAATACTCATGTACCTCCTCTTTCGATATCCTCCCACCTAGAATTCTTCATAAATTACTATAAATGTGGATTAACCACTGCAGCTACTTATAATTGTATGTGTTCTTCTTCGGTTGGCTCATCGGCTATTTCTTGGAAACGTTGGATTTAACCCAACTTATTCTACCTCACAAGTCACCATTTCCTACAACCTTTTATTCATGTTAGTCATTATACTCGATCAAACTCTGTCTCTGATCCTACAACCCACTCAACCTCTGCTACTAATACCCTTTCATCGAGCATAACTTGTCAAGATCTTCCTACTACCCCTATTTGATACTTGTGTTTCATTACCCATCCTCACTTTATTGGAGGTGGTTGACCATCCTTTATATCTCTCAGTTGCTCAACATAGAATTTTTTTGCAAGGTATATTGTTGGTGGATCAACCTCCCCAAGTTGAAAAGAACTATTTCCATCTTTATGCAATTCCTTTATCTTATCCTATGAAATCTAGATTGCTTCTTCCAAATATTTATTCTTCCATTAGACCAAGTATTGTTTATTCTCTTGGCTCCTCGTTTTCTAGACTTTCACTCATTGAGTACATCTATGAATTATTCCATCGAGTAGACTAGTTAATTCTCACACCTGATAAGATTATAATCCTCCTTTGTCTAATTTGGTCAATTATGTCTAAATCAAGAGTCCTTTCAGTCTATTTTTAGTCACTAGCACCATTGGGTCCACTTGGCCTAATTGGGGAACATGTACCAGTTACGCAAGTGTGGGAAACACTAATTGAGTCCAAATTCCACTGATTTCACTTGCCTGCATTAGTTTAGGAGCCTCCTAGATCAATCCATACAAATTACGAGCCACTGGGAGTGCCAACACCAACCTCCATTAGTTGAGTTCAGTTGGTGACTAGTCAAGCTTAGTTAGGAGTCAGTTACATTAAGTTCTAGTCTGTTACATTAAGTTATACTTATTTATCTCTATTTTTTAATCACCGCATGCAAGTGAGGCACATTTAGTCACCTACCTCAGTTAGTTAGACTAGTTAACACTGAATTAGAAACTTAATTTTGGATTTTGAACTTCGATAATGATTTATACAGGGTCATTTAACCATTCAGTCAAGTAGAGTCAAACCAATTCGAATTTCCTCACATGGATTCAAATTGCATGAGGATATTTAGCCATTTTACTTCATTGTAATTATTTATCTAATCACTTTTGATTAATGAAAGCATTCATAGTTGCAAGCCATTTTTGCACTATTTCATTCTTCCATTTCTGATTAAATCGTGTGATCTATCTTGCGAGTTGTGTGTTGGACCAAAGATCTATGTTCTCAATTTAATATGGTATTGGAGCCTCAGTTGGACAAGGCGCTTCCCCTACTACAGATTCATAATTGGATCAAAAAAAAAATTTGAGAAAAATTGCTCCTCCCAGTACTGCACCAGAAGTGGAGAATTTACCACTTAATATCCCAAGTAAAGGAATTGTTGTTCAAGATTGCTTGATCAACTATGCTGGGTGTGAATAAAATTACAAAAGTGTAGGCTGTTGAACTTACTTTGTCTGTTTGATTGTGTGATTTACAAGTTTATCAGTATCCTTCATTGTATTCGCTACAAGCAGCTCAGTCTCCTTCACTACATTCGCTACAATAGATCAGTCTCCTTCATTGCATTCAAAATGGCCCATCCAATGGAGATTCTCACTCCTTTAAACTACCACTAGTGGAAGGAGGACATGGAGCTATAGCTTCAATCCAAAAGACTCTTCAGAATCACAATAGAGATAGAGGTAGATCCAGTTCATTTTGTTGACAAAGAAAAGTACTGGAACAGACTTGATGAAGCCTATGGATGCTTATGCCTCTCAATCTCTCACAATCTTCTCTTCCACATCAATGGATTGAATACTACCAAGGAGGTTTGGGATAAGCTTGCTTCCTTGTTTGATAAGTAGGATGACCTAAGAATCTGTCAAATAGATAATGAGATGATTTCTCTCCATCCATCCAACTTCGAAACATTGAATGATTTCTTCACCAAATTCAAGCACCCGGTGTTCCAGTTGAAGTTGTGGAAGGTTGAGAAGGAGGATGATCACCTCATCCTTTCCATTCTCTCAAAACTTGGTGTATACTAATCAGTCTTTGTATCAATCTTTCATTCAATGAATCTCACTACTCCAAATTTGAGGATGCCTACTCTTAATTCCTTCATTGAATCTCTCACCCAGGAGCATGACAAGTTGATCCAAATGGGGGTCATTCGATATTCCAAAGATCAAGCATTGGTTGTTGCAGGACCTAAGGTAGAAAATGATAAAGGGAAGCAAATGGATGAGTCACCCATGAACAAAGAGCAGTGAAATGAGACTTCAGGTTCGAAGAGAAGCAAGAAGAATGGCAGAGGAAAGACCCTTTGTTCTTATTGTGGAAGGTTCTTTCATCTAGAAAGCTCCTGTATGAAAAGAAAAATTGATGAAATGGATCTTATTTTGAAAAAAAATAACATTACTATACCTACTAGTGCAAGGAAGGATGACCATAGAGAATAAACTAAAGAATATGAAGAGACATGCCATGCACTGAAGGCTAGCTGCTCAACAACACATGTAATTTCCTCATTGATTCTGTAGCTTCCAATCACATGGTTGCATCCAGAGAATCATTCTCTTCCTTGCATTATTTTGATGGTCCTAGTATTCATATGGGTAATAACAGTCAAATTTGAGCCAAAGGGAAGGGTTCTATCAAGCATGAACATGGATTGTTAAAAGATGTGCTTGATGTGCCCTCCTTAGCTGCAAGTATGTTATCTGTATACCAGATGATTCATACTGGATCTCCAAAGTGAGTGATACTTGGTACTGACTCAATGGAGATCACAGAGATCTCTACTAGGAACATCATAATCAAGGGTGCTACAAATCATGCCTCCAAGGTTTATGAGTTATCAAACTTCATGCCATTTTCAGAACCAGTGCAGTCTCAACTACCACTTGAAAGGGAAGGTAAAAACATTCCATCTGCTTCTTTTTTAGTTTCCACTAGTGTTGCAGAACCAACTACATCAGTTTATGAGATTGATATTCAGGGTGATTCAGATCCAAATCCAGTCCCTACTCCCAACGAGAAGCTAGGAATATGACTGGAAATCCACCTGACACTCAGAAGACAAAGAACCTTGCGCTATGTCATGCAATCTTACCTCCTTCAAAGAGATGCAACAAAATACCTGTGATATTCTACATGGAAAGTATGATCAGTTACAATTCCTTCAGAAGAATAGAGTGGATCATACTCCCCTTCATCCAGAAAGAGGAAAAGGTTACATTCCTCCTTCCTTTGATCATCATTTTGGAAGAATATGGAGAAGTCTACATGCCAGGACCGAGGATACCTGTGCACAGAACATCATGCATGCTTCTTTGCTACATCACAAATATGAAGGTTGCAGCAACATATTTTCAAGTTTTTAAAACTTGAATCCTGATTCTATCTTCTTAGTTAGAGAGGGGGCTTTTTTTCCCATGTGTTTTTTTCGCCAACTCCTTGTATTGAGTAGTTACTTTGCTTGCTGTAATGGGTGACCTATGTCTTAGTTACCAAGGCCCACAAATTGTACAAGTTAGCATTCAGGGGGGTGTTAGGATTATAATCCTCCCTTGTACAATTTGGTCAATTATGTGTAAATCAAGAGTCGTTTCAGTCTATTTTTATTCACTAGCATCTTTGGGTCCACTTGGCCTAAATGGGTCACATGTACCACTTAATAAAGTGCATGGAACACTAATTGAGGCCAACTGCCACTGATTTCACTTGCATACATCAATTTAGGAGCATCCTAGATCAATCCCTACAAATTAGGAGCCACTGGGAGTGCCAACACCAACATCCGTTAGTTGAGTTCAGTTGGTGACTAGTCAAGCTCATTTAGGAGTTAGTTGCATCCAGTTGTAGTCTGTTACATTCAGTTATACTCAGTTAATGCTAGGGTTGCATGGCTGCATGCAAGTGAGGTGCATTTACTCACCTACCTCAGTTAGTTATACTAGTTAACACTTAATTAGACACTTGAGTTTGGATTTTGAACTTTGATAATGATTTAGAAAATGTTAGTTAACCATTCAGTCAAGTAGAATCAAACCAATTCGAATTTCCTCACATGGATTCGAATTGCATGAGGCTATTTAGCCATTATACTTCATTGTAATTAATTATCTAATTACTTTTGATTAATGAAAGAATTCACAACTGCAATCTATTTTTGCACTGTTTCATTCTTCAATTTCTGAGTAAATTGTGTGATTTATCTTGTGAGTTTTGTGTTGTTCCACAGATGTATGTGCTCAATTTAATAACAGCAATCCATGGTCATATTTCTTCTATGTATTGACCCTTTTTCGTACTTTTATAATTTAAGAACATTGAATGCCGATGATATGCACTCTATCTGATTAATATTCTGTCCAACAACAATATGGGTTCACACTCTATCTGATCAATGTTATGTCCAACAACTCCTAGACTTGTCAATTTACCTCTGCATTCTCATTCATATTCACCTTATGTGGCACCTTATTTGGTCAACTATACCCTAGGATCAAGTCGATCCAATTGAATATAATTTTGGGAAGTAGAAATATTGTTGGTATTTCATTGACTATTATGTCGTTAAATTATACAAAAACTTGTTCAAATTCAATAGGAATATTCTCCATCGATCTATCGAATCTTAGACCCTTGGGAATGGCTACAAAGAAATATTGTTGATTCTTTTCCTCTTTCAAAAATTCCTTAGTTGAAAAAAATAGGACCCTTATTTCCTAGGAAGGGTTCTCATTTCCTTGGCTTCTTTGATCTTAGGAAAGGGGAATCAGTTGAAAGTTTTTGCATCCTTCATGATTTTGATGGTATTCTTCTGAGCATAATTCACAATGTTTTGTTCATATTTCCATGGTCATTATAGCAATAGATGACAAGTGTCCATTAGAATCATGTGGCATGTCATACAACATATTGTCATAAGCTCACCAATCTTGAAATTTATCAAGCATTTTCTACTCTCTATGACACGGTGTCATTTCTACAACCAAAACACTTGATAGGAATTTGGATGTAGTCGACACTTCATACCCATATTTTCTATTACTTTCATCGAGACCAAATTCTCTATAATTCCCCCATCGATGATGGTCGAATAACATTAATATTGGATCTTCACCTTTGTCCAAAAAACATACTTCCTCTATACTAGTTCCTTCTCCTCCTATCAGATCAGTTCTAATAGAATCCATCAAGTCATCAAATTTTGTGCTTTTTTTGATGTAGACTCTGATGTAATCTCTCTTGTGGTAAAATCAACCCTATTTTTGTCTCCCTCGATGTCGGTCTCCTATTGACTTGTGATATGTAAGTTTTCTTGGAACTCATATGCCTTGTGGCCTAGTTCTTGATAGTTGCAGCAGTTGAATTTTAAATGGTCTGCATGCCTTAATCCAAAATATCCTCTTCAACCAAATGTGCCTCAAGCTATTGGGTTATCACCTCCCCATAGAAATTTTGATACATATTTTCTAGTGTTATCCTCTTCTATCCTCTCCTAATGACCTTACTCATTTCTTGAATGACTAGTCAGTCTTCTAACAACAAGGAATTTCTATATTCGAGCAATTAGTTTCTACTTTCTCATTGAATTCTTCCTAGACATTTTCTCTTCTAATTTCACAGGGAGATGGTAATCTTCTCTAACTTTTATGAACCTTGATATGCTCAATTTCTCCTAAATGGAATATTTCAAGACATTCACATACCTTGTAATTGATTCTTCCTCTTCCTCATTATGTCCTGACTTGATAGACAATCAATAGAATTTCTTTGTGAATTATTCTGCAGTAAAATCCTTTTTTCTTAGGTTTTGCATTTTATTGAACGTAGATATTGTTAATCCCTAAGATGTTCCAAGGATGTTTTGGAACTATTCTAGGGAATCAGTAACATCAACTTGTTTTTAAATGAGCCTACTTCTTTGAGCATAAATTATAATCTTGAATATTTTTAGCAACTTACTTGAATCATGAAACAACTTGGATAATATATGTAACCATAAGTACAATGATGGGCATCATTTTGACATTAAGGAAATTAACATATGAAATATATGGATAAATGGAGTGAGAAAAAGGTGCTTATCACAAGAGGTATTTATCTCACAATAAAGAAAACATATGAAGCACAAAGAATTCAGTAGTCTAACAAAAGATGTAATACCAAAAGGATAAGATCCACATAGGAACAACAAATTTGATTTCAACTAATATATCATGAATACTTCATAACACATTAAAAGAAAATATTCACCACTACATTTGAACCAAATACAACATGAACGGTTTCCTTCAACGCTTTTATTATATCAATAGCTTCGTTAAATGAGAGTGGAGGATATGGAGACAAAAATGAAACACATACTATTTGTAGCCATCAAAATTAAGAATCCTGAATGCCTATATTAAAATACAATAGATATATCTTGAATTCAAGGATATATCAAACAACTTTATGAGAAGTTATACTTCTCTCAAAAATTTACATCCTTGATACAATGATCCTTCACGCAATTTATACCATTTATATTTTACAGCAAAATTATGTTAAATAACATAGTGTTGTTATAGGATAGACTATCAAAATGGATTTAGAACAAAATACATCAAGTTATTTGACAGGTTAATTAGTTTTATGTTGACTCATATGTTGAGAGGGTCGAGAAGGTCCTTGCTGAGATTGATGTTGAGGTGGAAATAGAGGCATCTAGGGTGGATGCAAGGATGATGTCCCAATGGAAGCTTGAAACATCGTTTCTCTTACTTGCTTCCTCAGTGTCTGACTCCTTGTGATATTTTTCCATTCTTTTCCCATTGGATACATGAAAATATTTGTAATCGATCCAATATTCAAAATCTATGTGCAATTTACTAAAAGGAGTTTTACCCGATAAATCTCCTTAGATATCTACAAGGGTGACTTAAGAGTTGTGTGCTTCCATCATGAAGGAATTGTAATTTTTTTTTGGATACAAGTCCCCATTCTAGTCCCATGGGGATGGGAGTCCCTGATTGATAATATTGGTAAACATGACTTTAAAGGAACTGAAATCACGAGACAATTGAGTGGCCAGTTCACTCATATTCTAAGCTAGAGCTTTCTTAGTAATTACATTGTTCACTTCAATGACTATATGAATCCTAACTCTTATTTCAAAGTCTCTAATTTCTTGATCATTTTAATCATTAATAAGCTCTATGACAACTCTGGCTGAGTTTGGCTTATTATCTTGTTGTTTTAGTATACTTCGAGCATATTTGGAGGCTATAACAACTAATTACCACTCATATTATGAAATGGAGAAATTATTATAGTGTGTGATCATTTGGATTGCAATATAATCCATAATTAGGTTCATATATACTCTTAGCAATGACTTACCACTTAAATTCTTGGTCATCCTTTCAATGTCCTTGTGTAAGCTAGTCTTTAACTGATGCAACTCTAAGATGATGACATGCTTCCTACTCATTGCATCATTAAGTAGTTTTACTTCATCTCCCCTTTGCATCAACTCAAATTTAACTTTATTTAATTGAGAATATTTAATTCTCATCTCTGCGATAGTTTTAGCCAATTGATTAGTAGGCTCTACGAAGGATGATACTTGTAAGGTTGTAGCTTTAGAAAGAAAGCCGTCTTAATTTTTCTTTTTAAATTCAATAGCTTCACCATCAGGTGCCACTATTTTTTCCTTAATTTCCTTATTATTTTTAATGATCTTATCTATCTCTACTTGTACTACTAGTGATTATGTCATCTTCTCATGCTCCGTTACATTAATATTCAGTCTTTTTTTCAGGGATGAAATACTTTATCGTTCTTTTTCAACATAATCTAGACATGAACTAGATCATTAGGATCCCTTACTAACTTAGACATTTGATTCTCTAAATCATATTTTTTAGTTTCTTTTCCTTAGTAAATGACTTCTCATTTTTAATATGACATTCAAGTATGTTAACTAAATCTTGTAGCTTATTCTTACTCATAGTATACTTCATAACATCTCGGTAGACACCCTCATAGGTTTGCCTATGTGATTCCATGATATATATAGGGTGAAAATAATCCCTATTAAATGTCACTTGAGTTGTATTTTAATTGGATGGAACTCTCTTTCCCCCATATGTAATAGGATCTAGATTGCAATCTTAATTATCCCCTATCTTAAATCAATGGATCATAGCATCTTTTCTTGATGTCCTGTAGCAATATTTTTTTTTTAAATTACTCTTTTACATATGTACATTTTCATCCTTGATATAGGAATAGAAACTAAAGATTCCATCATTTATTGGAGAGGTATGAGTTTTTTTTAATATTTCCTGCTACAAATGCAATCCTTGGTCTTAGGGAAATACTACTAATGGAATATTTTAAGAATGAATGGTTCCAAAGTAGTGGGTGTAGGATGATGATGTATCACATGAGTAGACCATTTCTCAGATTTAGATATTTTAGATTACAATCCCAATATTTTAGAATCCCCCTTATCTGTATCATTTGTATCCTTAGTCAATGAACTTTTTCCTAGAGCATTGGTCTTATGTGGCATTGGCATGACCAAGGATACAACTTGGAGATAACGCTACAATATCTTCTTCACTTTACACAAACTGTCAAAGTTGGTGATCTTATCGATCTAAGGATGATTCCCATCATGATATCCTTATAACCTTACATACTTTTTATTCTAATCTGTAACCCCTTTAGGATCATGTTTCCAACTTAAACTAGTCGAACGATTAAAACTAGCTAGCATTTATTCCACTATGGACTGGGATTCTCTGGATTTAACATTGAAAGGACTAGATTCTTGAGGCACTTGAAAGTTATAGCATTGATATGCTTTAAAAAATGTAGAGAGTAATAATAAAAACGTTTTTGGATGTATTCTAGTGGGAACAGTCTGGGGGTTAAGAAGAGGGAGAGATGGTATGGTGGCACTTCATGTATGTAAACCCAAATTTGCATGTGGTCCTCATAGAAAAACCAATCACCAATTGGGGCTTCATGATTCAATTGAAGAAAGCTATTACAATAAAAAAACATCCTAGGGGGAGGTTCATCAAGTATAAGTATATTATATACTTTGGACATTACAGTGTTTCCAAAATTAGGGAAATATACATTATTATGTTATGCTATGGAGATCGTTAAGTGAGGTTGGTAAAAAAAATACTTGTTATTGTAGAGGATCATATACATTAAGTAAGATTGATATCTTAAAATTTTCATTTAATAAAATCGTTTTCCCTAACCATGGATCATTTTTAAGAAGAAGCCAACAATGTCCAATTTTATTGGTGACTCTAGACTAAACAAGTTTATCAACAAAATGAATGCTAGAACTGTGTCATCAATTACATGATGATAGTTATATCCCAAAACTTGACATACCATGGTAATTATTTCTTGAGTCTTCTTACAAAATATGTTTGTATTTTCAGGAGAAGACGCTACAGGTGACTCTTCCCCATGAGGCAGTAGTGTTCTGATAAAAACATATTTTATTTCAGTAGATAATTCTATGATATTCACACTTAGGGATTATTCATCAAAAAATAATTGATACACGTCCTCTTAAAATTCCATAATTTCTTGGAGAAATTATTTGTTTATTGGATAAATTACAACGCCAAGCCTAGAGAGTACAACTCTTCTTTGATGAACATATAGTTCAACACACCATTGCACTAGTTATGGAAAAGGTCGAGCCCTTAGAAGGATAAATTTAGCTAATTAGGAATTCCACAAGTCTAGATAATCTCTCTCTTGCTTGGATAGATCCTCACATTCTCTAGAAATCAGGTGGAGGTTACTGATGGAGAACACCGGGTCGCATATCTTTAAACGATTGTATACTAAGCACTTGTCACTACTAGATGGTTTGTTAACAAATGGTGATGTCACTGCTTCAATAGTAGAAGCCATGATGCTTTAATTTATTTCATTTTCTAGATGGGAAACATAGCAAAGGGGACATGCAAGTATAAGTGAAGAAGATGGAGTTGAGAGAAATATTGAAAATTTTTCTCAAAATAATTTGAAAATGATCCTTTATAGCCAAGATATTTGAAAATTGGTGCATTCAATAAAGGGGAAAAGTGTCACTTGATTATAGGATGATAAACTGATGGAATGGGGTCATTTATTAGTGGGAAAATTGTTAGGCAAGGTGGTGGTCGTCATCTATTACATATTATCATGGTGGATCCCTTTGCGAACTGTGGTGGTGAAGAAGTTTCAGGATCACAATTGGGTGGTATCACAAGACAACTTATCCAACCTTGGTGAATTTTGGTATCAAAACATCGATCAGTGGTTTTGGGTTTAGAAACAACATTTATACCTAAGTTTTGTGCATATTAGATAATATAAATCCTCTAAAGTTGTTGATATTTACCCTAAGATATTGATGATGTGCACTAATTGAGATACTAGGAAACAAGAGGACTTCCCAAAAGTCACATCAACCTAATACTTGTCAGGATTAAATGTTGTGGTGCCAAGATAAAAAGTGGTTTTTGGGTCATGAGAGAGTTGTATATTAACACCTCTTTTGTGATGCTAAAGAGCTCACATATTGACATGGAAATTGATAGATTAGGATTCAGGGTCCAAGGATCAACATAAAGTTTGTTCATCTTAGGATCCACGAAGCTTCCTAAGTTGTTGAACTTGATTCTTGGATCCCAAGGTCTTACATGTGCCATGATACTTTGAAATAGGAGGGTTCAGTCATATGTCACATTGCAATGACATTTTTTAGGTTAGCATATGCTTGTGTTGGTAGGTACAAGAAGATTCAGGGCCATGCTTTACAAGTATTCCAGGACCTCTTTTATGACCATGAAACATTCATGTGCTAACACATGGATAAGAAAATTTGGGTTCATGGATTAGGATTCAAATTAATAATCAATCACTTTGATGAACCTGAACACATCTTAGATTTCGTTCTTGGATTGATTAATTTGTAGCGTAGATCTCAAAATAGAATAATCTCTTCACTAATGACTCAATAATCACCGAAAACCCACTGAATATCCATTTTATGCCATTTTATTGATCAAGTAATTGGTCATCAAATAAACCATCGCATCCAACTAGTTTATATTGGTTTACTCACTACCTTTATATTTTAAAAATGGACCATATACCCTTATCTAATCCACATAAATCGATTTTCCTCATCGATTTTGTTGAGTTCATATTTGAACGCCAACATTGCCTTCAAATGGGACAACATTTTTCTTTGTAAAAGAGTGATAACTATATACGTAGTTCCTTTCAAGTCCATTAGGCTATGGATTCATGTAGGTTTTGGTGGATCATTTTATCAAAGCTTCTTTCTCATATTCACATAGAAGTAGTTAACTTGAAAACTTACATGAAGTAAAACTCAAACAAAAATTTGAAAATAAATATTATTTTATATAATGATACATTTTCTCAGAGAGAAAGGAATTAGTAATGAAAGAAGCATTTGAGAAACCTTCTATCACAGGATTTCCCATCAAACATCCATCAACATGTGCTAGTTCATAAGTGTTGTTGTGTTGTACTACCACAATCTTAAAGGGACATAACCAAAGATTATAAAAAATTTTATACTTGGATTTTTCTTCTCTTCTAACATCCAATTTAATAAATAGGTCTCTAGGATGGAAATCTCAAACTATAACCTTTTTATCATACTTGGTTTTCATGTTTCCTAGTGAATTTTAAGTTTGCCATTGACCTGTTCCCTAACCTATTGCACTTCTATCGGTTGATGGATTCTTCTTTTGATGTCATTGGAATCTTCTTATTCTTGTTGAAGTAAATTCATAAGAGGTAGGCCTAGTTGAATAGGGAGGAGGACAAATTTTTCATAGGCTAAATGTAAAGGAGATGTTCATATAGCTCCTTTTTAGCATTGATTCTATCATCCCATAATGTATACTTGAGGTGAGAGTCCGATGCCTTTTTGTTCTAATCAATCATCTTCTTGATGAATATAATTAGAATTTTGTTTGAGGATTATTCCAAACCATTTTCATTTGGAGAGTGAACCAATTGAATGTTATCATATTCGCATAAAATCATGATTTTGGATGACTTAAAAGCTTGTCTGTTATCTAGCCGAAATGCTTTCTTCTAGGAAATTTATGATGATAACATCATTTTTATTTCTATTCTATATAGCCTCTACACACTTGGTGAAGTAGTTAGTAGTTGTGAGGACATATTATGTTTCCCACTACAGTTTAGATTACTGTCTCTAATGAAATACAACCCCCATTTTTGAAATGGGTCTTCTACCTTTGTTAGGTTTCAGTGGAACTGGTTGAAGCTTTTGTTTTCTTGGGAAAATATGGAATTCCATGCAAGCCCTAACAATATTCTTAGCATAAAAAAATGTAGGTCAATAATAAACTAATCTAAGGACCATATATGCAGTAGCTCACAATGGATTATGTCCTATGAAAATGTCTTTATGCAATTCAATTATCAGGGGTTGTGTTTCTTCTTCGACCAAATAGTTGAGGGGAACCTCCAAAGGGTCCTTCCAAAAACATAGCTATTAAGAATACAATATTTAACAACTTTGAGTTTAAGAGATATCATTTTATCTTTGGGGAACCTGGATGAAGATGGTTCCACTTATTAGTGACATTATACAAATCCAAAATGCAAGTCCGAAAACAAAAATGTTTTATTTAAATTTTGATCTCCATCACCATTTTGAAATAAAACTATATGGTTCACTAGAGGAGAGAGAGAGATATACAATCTTATATATGATGATGATGATGATGGTTAATGTCCCCTGAGACCAAACTTTGGTCTATCGGACCTAAAGAAGAGAATTAATTAGTTTTCTTTAAAGTTATATTTCTATGCTCAAAGAGCTTGGAAAGAAGCGTCCCGAGCTTACTGTAATTTTGACAGGCTAAAAGGATAGGAATGTCGGTATTGCAACAAAGATTATGAAACTGGGATCTAATGTGGGTGTACGTAGGGCACTCTAAGAGGAAGTGATTTTCATCTTCAATGTTCTTACTCTCACAAAGGTGGCAGATCCTTTCTACCCATGGTGTTTTAGGGACTGTCCAACGACTAGTTTCACTATGGAGCTCATGCGAGTTCATTCTTATCTTAGCTATGTTAATTTTTTTCGTAGTACTGATTAAAACAAAGAGATACTTTTGATCTTCTAGAGTAGGGTTGATGACCTCCTTATAATATCTTAATTTTCTTTTAGCCTCTAAATCTTTCTCACACCACAATTTTTCTTTAAACTTAGAATAAATAATATTTTTAATGTTATTAATATTCTGCAAAGAAACATTTTCATCGATCTCCCAGTGATTTAACCAAGACCTGGTATCTTTATACCACCCACGCTTGAGCCTTAAGTGGTTTTGGATAGATTTTAAAGCTAGCTTAGGGAGTCTATGGTCTCCCATGTTATTGATTTTGTTCTTGTATAACAGGAGTCTAGTCATAGCTAGGCTCTCGATGGGGGAAAGACCCACTTCTATAAGGAGAATAGGATAGGGTGTATTGTTTTTTATTTTGAGGTTATAAGTTATAAAACGCTTCTGGATTTGCTCGATCTTTCTCCAGGATTCTCTAGAGATGCTGCAACCCCAAACCTGACACCCATACAAGATAATAGGAGTGACTAGAGTTTCAAAAAGGATCTTCTTTTTATCCCACATCATGAGGTTTGCATCTTTTCTGTTATTTTCAAGACCAAAGTAAGCTTTCCACCCTCCGTTAATCCTTTTCTTAATGCTATACTTCTAGTTGAGCTTGTGATGAATATCAATTCCTAGGTACTTGTAAGAAGACACTTCCTCCAAGTCGCTATTGTCATACATAAAATTAGCGTATGTATCATTCTTGGATTTGATAATCATAACTTTTGTTTTGTCAGTGTTAACAGTCACACCCATGTTAGAGCAGAAATATTTGAGGAGTCGAAGCTGCTTATCAAGATCAGAAGAACACCTTGCTAGAAGGACAATATCATCAACATAAAGAAGAAGGATGATGACTATTCCAGCTAAGATCGTACCAGCACAACCTGCTTCTTCTAAACAACCCTCTAACTTATCAATGTAAATGCCAAAACGGGTAGGGGAGAGGGGGAAACCTTGCTTAACTCTGATATTACACTTAATATCTTTCGACCACCCCTCATTGCTTTTAAACTTGGCAATTACATTCTCATAGAGCCTTATAGCGACATCTCTCAGCTCGAAAGGAATCTTAAGCTCTTCTAACCTATTCCAAAGGTTATTTCTAGGTACCATATCGAAAGCCTTTCTAAAGTCCACAAAGCAGCAAAAGAGATTGAATTTATCATTGCGGCACTCCTCCATAATGATCCTAAGTGTAATAAGGTGGTCTTTTGTTGAGTGATGCCTTCTAAAAACCGCTTGGCCTTTAGCCTGCTTACCTTCACTTTCAAGCCAAATGCTGATTTTCTTTTCCAAAATAATACCATATAACTTGGCTAAGAGGGGGCTTATCATAATAGTTCGATAATTTGAGGGGTTATTTGTATCCCCACTTTTAAAAATAGGGATAATGAGGCTCTGAGTCCAAGGTTTAGGGAACCCTTTCTTGACTTCTTGATTAAAAAGCTTGTGGATGTGAGGGATGAGGACATGACCTCCAATTTTTAAGATTTCTTCCTGGTAACCTTCAATGTCCTTAGCTTTTCCATTAGCCAGACGCTTAACCCCAAAATATATGTCTTTTAAAGAGAAAACTTCTTTCGTTGTGAGAAGGATTTCAAAGTTGTCTATGACATTCAGGGAGTCATGAAGCTTTTTAAGATAGGAATTCCAGTCGTGCAGAGAAATTTTATTATTATCTTTAGTTTTTTTGGTTAGAATCTGCCTCCAGAATTTCTTAGGGCCCGTCTTAGAGAGGTATAAGAGATTGTCTTTCCTTTTGTGAATATACTGCCTTTTTTTCTTTTTAGTAAGGGCTTTGTAATTTTTTATCTTGTTAATTTTAAGAGATTCATCAAGAGCTTCCTTAATCTCTCTCCTCGCATTTTTACAATCAGTATCATACCAAGTATTGGCTTTTCTATTCCTTTTATTACTCGAAACTTCAATTGAGAACTTGTTAATGGAAGAAGAGAGGGTTGTAGTAAAATTATAATATAGGTCTTCAATGTTGTTTGTACTTGATAAAGGAAGCAAATTAATTTTTAACTCATTTATAAAAATATCTTTTTTATTCCTATCAAAGATCAAATTCTTTTGGTTATATGGATTATCCTCTATGGGATCTCTATGGATGGCATAGTTGAGAGTTACCATTAAAGGTTTATGATCCGAATCAGGCTCATGGTCGTTTAGAATGTCCAAATTTATTATATCATTGTATAAAGAAATATTAGAAATAACATAATCTACTACGCTGCTACCAAGCCCATGGATACAGGTCATCTGGCTAGAGCTAGGCCACTGCGTTAGACCGTTGCAAATTATGAGATCTTGAGAACTACAGAGCTTATATAAATCAATAATTTCATTAAGTTTAGGTCCTAAAGTGTTGGACCCACACAAAACATTTTTGTTTCAAGATTTTCAGACTTCAATAATTAATAATAATAAAAAAAATTCATGAAAAAATTTGAAAAAATAGTGTTGCACTAGTACCATATGTCCTTTATATATCTAGAAGAGTTTATCCAAAAATGACATTATTTACCTCGTATAGTGCTACAACCACACAAACATATATGTTATGATGTGCTAAAAATTTGAAAATCCAATTAAGGGAAACTAATTTTATAATCATTTACACAACTTTTTTATAGATTAAAGTTATATATTATGAAACCTCATTCAATTACCTAACTTTTTTCTTTTTAGTTTATCTTCATATCGGTTAGGGAAGTACCTCTAATTGTCACCTAAAGTCAGAGGTTTGTAGAAGGAGGAAGTCGACATAAGTCGACTTAAAGGAAGACCGACTTAGTCGATCAGCCGACTAAGTCGATGGGCCGACTTAGTCGATCAACCGACTAAGTCGGTCGGCCGACTAACTAGAAAGATTAGTCGGCTAACTAACAGTCGTGTCGGTTCACCGAACCGATAGGTAGTTATTTTGTAACTATTTGTAACTTGTATATATTAGGCTGTTGAGCCAAGAAAGAACTCAGTTCAGTTCTCTGCCTTGTATGAACTCATTACATTAATATAATCTGTTTTCCTATCTGTTCTTGTCTCTTGTATCTGATTTATAGTTATGTTTTAGTATGTATTATTGGCAACCTTATGTGATCTGTGAGATTACAACATTGGTTCCGTTGCTGGGAGTACATGTATAAAATATATGCTCACATATGATACCAGAGTAGGAGATCAAGGACTGGTGGGACCGTAAAGTTGCGAACTACTTGCAAAATTATGCAAGATGAAACAGATTAACAGTCGTTGAAGCTAGAGCCAGATTTTTCACAGAGACACATGAAAAATTCGTCGAGTCTGTGCCACAACTGTTGAAGCAGCTTCTGGATGAGAAGACCGGACGTGACTAAAGAACAGCAGTTACTAGATAAACTATTCTGAGGGGGATGAACAAATCTATCGGAGTGGTTTGAGAAAATCGCCGACGACTTCTGTGAGGAGCAAGAAGTTGAAGACAGAACATCAGTAGAAACTGTCAAAGCGAAATTCTACACAGATTTCACCGAACAATTCTTGTGCTCCCTGCTGACCTTGCTGTTCAAATTATTTATAGAGAACGGAGCAAGCCACATCGTTGAACCTAGATCACCACTGTACAAACAGCACCCAAACAACACCTGGGTGAAAAAGCAGAGGAAGTGGGAGAAATTTATTGCAGAAAGGGAGTGGGAATACTTCCTGAGCAAGTGATTCGAACTATCCGGGATTTCTAAAAAGCGTCAGGTAGGCTATGGGGGGGTAGCTGGTCTTGTGTCGGAGGTAGAGTATAGTGGATCCTAGTCGACCTAAGGAGGATAGACGTCACCAGTGATGAAAAGTCGACCATAGAAGACTTGAAGAAAATAGTACTGTACGGAAGTATGTCGGACATTCAGAAACAAGAAAGGGACGAAAGACAGCAGAGAAGGGAAGCAAGACACGAAAGAGCCGACGGGCCACGCAGAGAACAAAACCCTAGGTAGACCGACCGTGAAGAGAATCCGCCAGAGTCGGGTCATGACCGATAGGAAGAGGGCGTAGAACAAGAGGTGTCCCCTACAGAGGAAGAAGTATGGATAGAGCAGCCATAAGCTCTCCAATTAACAACTCCCGGTGAAGGAACGACCCTTTCCCCATTAAACCCACATACCAGAATACAGACTATTGTTGAAGATGACCTCCGACTAAGAGTTGGTGACTATAGTATCTGGAGTCAACTAGGCGATGATACATACACCGTATGACATCTTGTCATACGTCGACCATTCGAAGGGAACTGGGTGACGATTCAAGCGACACCCTCCCTCCGAAGTATCCACTTGCTCTTACCGACACAGGAAGGAGCACCCCCCCTGCCAAGTACAGCTTTTGAAGGAATTGAACACACAGCCCTGCGCACACAAAGTTTCAGTGGACCATCGATAGTAGAAATCCACAACAACCCACTGTACGTCGAAGACGACTCGACCACCGACGGAGGCACCAGTTCCATTGACCAAAATTCCGCAGGAGCGACTACATCAACAATCCCACCACTTTCACCACCACCCACACCTCCGACCCCGCCAACTTCCGAGAGTAGTGAAAGTCACTCAGAAATGGGTCATGAAACAACTCACATTCCTCTCTACAAGGGGGATGAAGACCCCAGATGACATTGGTTCATCTGTGAGTCGATCTGGGATGCAAACCAGGTGAAGGATGAAGACTGACATATGGCTCAGTTCGCAGGAGCCTTACAGAAAAGGGCCTTGACCTGGTACATGACCTTTTCGGAAACACAACCCAGAGCAACAAAAGCTGATATTAAAGCACAGTTCTTATCCTTTTTCAAGACCCTAGACGCTAAGCACCTGGTCACCAAAAAGCTCAAGACAATGCAGCAAAATCCAGGGGAGACCATCTGTGATTACGACAAATGCTGGAAGGACCTATTGAGCCAATTAGATTATGTTATTGATGAGCAATTACTAATTCAATGGTTCCTTGCAGGATTATCACAAAAAGTACGTCGACACATCAGTCTGGAAACGTTCAAGACATATGAAGATGCGCTGACCAAAGCTCTGCAGGTGGAAATGGACGAAGACATATCTGCCTATTCGACAGACCACAAGATAGAAGAACAGCTCGAGAATGTACAGAAGTCCTTGAAAGAACTGACCCTCAAAAATAAAGAAATCTGGTGTACTAAATGTACGACAGCCGGACACTCGAAAGATAATTGTTGACACGAATACAGCCGGCAAGACATCCGCTTTGTGCAAACTAAAGTATTTTGCAACATTTTCCAGGAGGCTGGAGACCATTCTATGAAAGAATGTCCGTTTAACATGAAGAACGCAAAAGCTTCCTGGTGCGCCATCTGTGAGAGAAAAAGCCACAATACAGCCGACTGTCAATTAAACCTGAAAAATAGACAGAACTATCAGGCGGTCTACCAGACGAATGCAGTGGCGCAAAGCAATGAGCAAACTAATACCAATGACTAGAACGAGCAATGATACGAAGGCCGACGATATGAGTTTCGGTACGACAATCGACGACAAGGGTTTGGAGGAAGAGGTCGATTCGTCGGGAATCGCGACATACGACCGCGTCAATCTACCCAGTGCTTCATCTGCTATAAAGAAGGGCACCGATGCGCAGATTGTCCGTACAAGGACTGAACTGACCTTAAATTCTGTACACATTGTGGAGTAGGCGATCACTCTCTGGCGGATTGTCCTACCATGTTAGAAAAAATCAATAATAAGAAAATTTTTAATGTGTTGTCTTTTGTACAAAAGCATGATGTATTAACTACTAAAAATCTGCATATTGTCACTCGCCAAGGCACAAAAACAGGGCTTGATAACCCCCAAATTAGTTAAATTAAAAACACAAATGGTTATCCGGATCCTCTGAAGGAAAAACAAACCTATCAAGAAGCCACCCATATATTTCAAGACATTGCACAACAAGAAGACATTATTACCAGTCGACTTAGCACGACACATCAACTAACTCATCTCATTCAAACAGACAAATCCATAGCCCAGTTCATTGATCTATTACATGAAATAAAAAGCACTAACTTTGGAAAAAAAACTAAGAACATTTGTAGCCTCAATAAAAAAGACAAAAACGATGTCGACCCACTTGTCGACCTGGAAATCGAAGGTTATCACATCCGACAAGTGGTGCTCAATTTCGGGTCTCAGGTAAATATCATGACCAGGGATACATCGGAAAAGATGGGCCGACCTCGACTCGATGAGTCAGGCATTTACCTAAAACTCGCCGACCAAGGCCTTATTAAACCCATTGGAGTTTGGAAATATTTCAACACGACCATAAAATGAATCTCGACTAAGGTTGATTTCAAAATTATCGACCCAAAAGAGGGCTCTAGCTCCTTTCCCGCACCAGTTGGTCAACCTTGGGGATGAAAGATGAAAGCCTCCATATCCTTAGACAAAGAACGAATTAAGTTAAAAGGAAATGGTCAAAAAGTCATTGTACCCATTAATCCTTCCCAAGGAGCACCTTGGACTGAACCAATTGATGAGGAAGTCGATGTCAGACAACTTTACTAGATCCATAACAATACGGACTATACTGAGCCAAACATCTATGGGGAGCTTCACTTAGGTAACCAAGACTCAATTGGTTATAATTCAGATGCTGAATTATATGACTGGGAAATGGAAAATTATGAAACACAAGCAAGAGGGTGCTAGACTATACAAAAAGTACAGAAAAAACCCACTCGACAGTGCTTCCTTGTATCAATTATCCCCAAAGTCTTTTAAAACAAAATCAGGGAACGACCTACATTACAGCCAACCAACTTACATAATACTCAACTGTCCAGGTATAAGGAAAGAGAATCCCCAATTATGCACCTTGAACAAGTATCTAAAAATATTGGAGAACATGGTAGACTTCAAAGCTTAGTGGAAACATTTACAGGTCAAGCAGCTATATGGTGGAACACCCATCAGACCAAACTGTAGACTTGGACAACTGCTTCAACTTTCTTTGTCGAACGATTTGGTGGAAAAAAGTTAACCCATGAAGCTCAAATCCCTATATTTGTCCAAGGCCAAGACCCAGAAGAACACATCAAGCTTTGTGAAAAGGAGTGGAGATGGCTCGGATACAAAGATGAGCGAGCCTGGCCTCATTTGTTCCCTTCAACCCTAGCTGACTTGCCTAATAAATGGTATAAAATGGAGGAAGCTATAGGAGAAACCTTCTTTTGGCATGAACTTAAAGAAAATTTTATTAAGGAATTCCAGTTCATACCTCAAAACGAAAAATTGGCTGGGACAGCACACCAAATCAAACAGTTTCTTCAACCGACAGAAAAACAACCCATCCAAGACCATCGACAAATCAAGGACTGTAACAAGATACAAGCTGAATCAAAATCCCAGTCGACACGTTTACACCTAGAATATGAACACATAGAAGGTAAGAGCTTTAGATGGAAGACCGACCACATTGAAACAACCAAACCGATCTACTCAACCCTGCAAGTCGAGACCACCAACAAACCAAACCTTGAAAGAATGACTGCAGCTGACTTTTCGGCTACATTCTCACAAATTAAAGAAGGAAGTCGGTCGATCAATGAAGCTAAATCACTAGAGTGGCTGGATGCCAAAGTGAAAACTAAGGAGGTCGACATTTCAAACGACGACCATCCAAAAATAGATAAGATTGGTGACTACTGGAACGAACACCAAACTACCGAAATCATAAACTTACTTAGAGAATTCCAAGATGTCTTTGCAAGGGACTACAAATACTTAAAAGGGTTAGTACAAGAAATGGGAGAAATGAAAATAGATACTAAACCTGATGTCCGACCTGTCAAGAAACGACCTTACAAACTAGCTCATAAGTACAAGGAGATAGTTAAGAAGGAAATAGACAACATGATAGTAGCAGGGATCATTTACCCTATTGACCAGTCGGAATGGGCAAGTCCCATGGTCGTATAGCCCAAAAAACATGACCCGACCAGGTTAAAAATTTGTGTCGAATTTAGGGAGCTCAACAAAGTCACACTCACAGATCCATTCCCCACCCCCTATGCTGATGAAATCCTAAATGAAGTTGCAGGCCATGAATGTTATTCATTTACAGATGGATTTTCAGGATATAATCAAGTACCCATAGCAAAAGAGGATTAAAAGAAAACAACATTTGTATGTGAATTTGGGTCCTTTTCCTACAGAGTTATGCCTTTTGGGTTGAAGAATGCACCTGCAGTATTCTCTCGAATTGTTGTCAAAACATTCCAAGAGTATACCTATAATACCATGGCAGTATACTTCGACGACTGGACTATATATTCCACCCTAAAGGATCACTGCACATGGCTCTGACTTATGCTGGAGCGATGTCGACAGATACAACTCTCCCTAAATATTAAGAAATGTATTTTTATGACTCCCATAGGCATACTCTTAGGGAATATTGTCTGCAAAGACGGTATAAAGGTCGACTTTGCCAAAATAAAAATCATCCTCGACCTAAAACCCCCAATAAACCGTAAACAGGTCTGGGTGTTATTGGGCCATACAGGATACTATAGGAAATTCATTAGACACTATTCAAATATGACTTACCCTCTGGAAGAACTGCTAAAAGAAGATCAGGAGTTTACATGGACAGAAGAATGCCAAATATCCTTCGACAAATTGAAAAGAAAACTGGTTGAAGCTCCCATACTTAAATTTACAAACTGGTTGACCAAATTTCATGTGCATATTGATGCATCAGGCATTGTAATTGGAGCCATCCTTACTCAACCAGGGGATGATGGGATGGATTACCCTATAGTATACAGCAGTCGAAAATTAAATAAAGCTGAAAGGAACTACTCAACCACTGAACAAGAAGCCCTAGGTATGGTCTTTGCTCTCCAAAAGTATCGACATTACCTATTGGCCAACCCTTTCATATTTTATACCGACCATCAAGCTTTGAAGTACCTTGTTAATAAACCCCTTCAACATGGAATAATTTGTCGATGGTTACTTCTTTTTCAAGAATTTGAGTTTGAAGTGGTGGTCCGACCAAGAAAGCTAAATGTCGGACCCAACCACCTATCACATATAGACACAGGGGAGGAACTGACCGGAATCGACGACGACTTGCCGGATGCACATCTATTTCGCATAGAAGTAGTACCCTAGGAGCTAGAAGAAATAGCTCAGTTCTTAGAGATAGGTCAGGCACCCGAAGGTCTGAACACCAGGAAGAAACAAATCTTAGCTATGAAGGCTGCACCCTACAGCCTCATCAATGGATTTTTGTACAAAATGGGGTTAGACGACATTCTTAGACGTTGTGTACTCGACCATGAGAGAGAACAAATCATGCATGAAGCACACTATGGACCTGCAGGAGTACATTTTCAAGCGGATACAACTGCAAGAAAAATCCAACAGTCGGGCTTATGGTGGCCGACAATCGACAAAGATTGCAAAAACTTTGTTAGTCGATGTGATAGATGTCAACGACTTGGTCGACCTCTGCTGAGCACAGAAATTCCCTTGATATCTGTAAACCCTAGTCTCACATTCGAACTTTGGGATATAGACTTCATAGGACCTTTTCCTATCCCAGCCAAACGATCAGGTGCAAGATATATTATCGTGACAGTGGAATATGTCACTAAATGGGCAGAAGCTGAACCCGTTGATACATGTTCAAGTGAGGTAGCTACTAAGTTTATCTACGAAAACATTATCACTAGATTTGGTTGCCCACTCACATTGATTAGTGACCAAAGATCACACTTTATCAACAAAACCATCAAAAAATTGACCGACCAGTTTCACATCGACCACCGACGAAGCACTACATATCATCCTCAGTTAAACGGCGCGATTGAAGCTTTTAACAAAACATTGACAAAAGGGTTAACCAAAATATGCAACATTGACAAGATGACTGGGATGAGAAAATCCCTGTGGTTCTCTAGGCATATAGGACAGCATATAAACGGTCGACCGACCAAACCCCCTTTTGACTAGTCTACGGGCAAGAAGCAGTCGTCCCCCTACATTTCCGATAGTAGACACCTATTATTGCACAGATACTACATGTCTATGTCGAATAGGCAATAAAGGACCGACTATTTCAACTCAGTAAGCTAGAAGAACATAGAATCATGGCTATCCAGCATCAGGAAATTCACAAACAACAACGGAAAGCCTGGCACGATCGTAACATCGAAAACAAAAACCTCTCGGTCGGCGAACTTGCTTTACTTTATAACAGTTGATTCAAGGGAAAACCCAAGAAATTACACACCGAATGGATGGGACCTTACGTTGTCGAAGAAATACATCCCAACGGTTCAGTCCGACTGAAGACGTTACAGGGCCTAGTATTCCGGAAGCTCGTTAATGGAGCCCGACTCAAACGTTACAGAAAATGAAATGAAAAAAAAAAATCAAATAATGACCTTAACCGTCAATCAAAACCCATAAAACGATAGAAAAATTCCAAAACCAAATAATACATTCGACACAACAAGCCACGACAACAACTCACTACTTCGACAACCGACATCACCACCATCGACCATCTTCATCGACCAGTCAGGCCAACCATTTTCACCAACGACACTGGTCATCGACTTCGAAAGTCCCATCACGCATTGATGGCCTCGAGCACCGAAACAGATCCTCCATTAAGTCGCACTCAAGTATTGCATTTGGACTGTCAAGTACGCCATTAATACACCCATTTCGACACTCAACCCCACCCACGCCTATAAATAATGGACAGTCGACGGTTCATTCACCACATCCATTACCCTCAGAGCACCCGTAATCTCAGTTGACCAAAGCAGAAGAACCCTGTCAAAACCCCGACCAGTCCGATGCAATGGCACCCAAACTAACCAGAGCCGCGACCAAGGAAAAGGAGCTGCAAGCGGAGGACACCCCCTTGATCAGCCACTTAAAGAACATAAAAAACATAAAGGTACAGGAGGGCCCATTACAAAAACTCTGGGCAGAGATCCAAGAGTGGGCCTACGTCGACAACAGAATGACCCAGGCCGCTGAGAAAATTTGGAAGAGCTCCATCTTCAACTACCCTAACGCACCACTGATGGCAAGCTTCGATGGGACGAAAGAAGCAGCTGTTAAATTCATTATCAGTCATTACCACAACGACCGATTCTACTTCGACCAGCCGATTGATATCACCGGGGATGTTATCTCCAAGCTTACGGGTCTGTCCAACCAAGGCATCCCTGTACCTATTGGGATCAAAGACGGGTTATTCCAAGAACTTACGGGCTCACCGTCAGGAAAGAACTCCAAAGGATTGATGATCGGATAGATTTGCGACAAGGACGCCACAAATTGTGGCTAAAATCATAGCAATCACCCTTACATTGGCAGGTCGGGGTAGCGACCTTAAACTGGAGATGCTGGAAGCTGTCGACATAATCGCGACTGACGGTCGGATCTACCGATGGGGAGATTGTGTTGCCGACATGATCAAAACCATCTGTGAACGCTGTCAAGAGATGAGAGGTATGATAAAGTTCCCCTCTCTCATTCTCTGGATTGTTATGTACCATATTTGTCCGGAAGGTAGTCCAGTCTTCTGGGAGCCGACCAAGTTCCAAATGCACCGCTTTAAACCCTTTTCACAAAAAGGAACCCTGCATGAGCTGTCACAGGGGAAAGTCTTCTTAGAAAACTGGTTCCAGTAGTTGAAGGTTCGCACGACGAGGTGGAGGGTGCCCCAGAACATCCGATGAAATATCCCTGCTGAGTCTCATATATAGTTAGAACTTGATCATACATCGGTATGGTACATGCGAGGTCAGGACCCCAAAGCTCAGGACCTCGACTAATATCCGACGGTCGACCAGATTTTCCGGGAGTTGACCCGACAAGTGCAGAGAAAGATACTAGTTCCAGAGGCTGCCAAACAGGTTGAATTTTCCATCATAGAGCCACTCACCGACCAAGAAAAAGAAGAAGACTACAAGCTCAACTTATACATCTACACATTTGTGTTGGAGGATACCCTGGCCGTGCCCACTAGTCGGGTACACATCACTGTCAAACCTCCAACTGCAAAGGTAGTCGACCCCCAGCTGACAGAACAACAACAACCAACAGTACAACCACAGCAACAGACAACCCCTCAGGCGCCAGCAACCGTTGACCCCACTCATGTATCGACAGGTGAAGTCGAAGGCGACGACCTGGAATATGCTTTATCCAGAGGCATCATTAAGAAGCTGGCTAAGGAAATAGCTGTTTCTAGGAAAAAAATCAAGGCCCAAAAACTACAACAAGGTAGGGGTAAGCGCAAGCTTATTCTGGCTGACTTGTCCGACGATGAGGAGGAACTAGCAGCCACGGCTATCGACATTGTCGAGGATGCCCGTGCAAATAAAGTATCAGTTAAAATTTAGTTTCAACGGTATCTGGACGCAGGAGCTCCGGAGGGTCGTCCAAAGAAAGGAAAAATGTCATCGACACCTGAAAATGTGGTCGACCTTGTGTCGACCCCTCCCCCCCATCCCCGACAACCATAGTCAAGGAGAAAGCACCAGTACAACAAGCAGACAGTCCCCACGATGAATATCAACATGCCATCTCGGAGGCACTCAGAACCAGGTTTGACCAGGACCCTGAGCTTAAAGCTTTCTTCGTGACACTTCCTGCACTGTTTAAGTTGGCCCAGAAAATACAAACAAAATCTCCTCTCTAGGCAAGCAAAAATCCCTATGCAACTGTTATGACGACATTCACCCGAGACCAACAAGGTGACGTAATAGGAACATCAAAGTCTGTCACAGAGCCAATCAACACTGACGCCCAGGACGACCTACCCACTACACCTTCGGAAGCAGGTATCTCTTCCGACCAAAGTTCACAACACACTCCAGCCAACCCTTCGACCCCTGTCCATACCCCCACTCCGTCCCCAACACCACCATCATCACAACCTCCTTCACCACCACCCCCACCGTTAAAATCCCCACCACCAGAATTACAGCCAAACCCATCACAGCCACCGTTATCTTCACAACTGGAAGTGGTCATACCACCTCCTCAAGAAGAAACACCCCCGACTTCTATACCACCTAACTAACTAGAAAAACCCTTGACCTCCATTCCACCAACCACAGACCCAACCTCAACTACTGCAGATACCCAAGAGAAACAGACAAACAAACAAAAGAAAAAGAAAGAGTAGCATAGAACATCCGGTCTCCGGATTATCCTAAGGGATGCAAGTTCCTTGGATGACACAGAGGTCGGCCAACTCCTTAAAACTGTGGCCAAAGAGTCAAAGAAAAGGATAGATCAGAAAAATAAAGAGCTTGTAGCTAAAAATGCAAAAGAAGTCGAGTTTCTTGGCAGATGCAGAGCTCTAGCACAGACTATTATACCAGGTCGTATCGAAGTCAACACAGATCGACCACTTGAAAGAGAATATCAGCTCTTCGAGACGATGGTCTCGACCATCCAGACCCGGATGCAAGAGACTAAGGAAGAACAAAAGGAGGAGACTGTTCGACTGCTCCTGGCCCAACACACTGCATTCTCGGAGGCATACAAGGTTCTACAGGATCATATGGAAGAATCAGTTGTCACTAAGGAAGTATTACGAGACTGGCCTAATCACTATGGGTAGGTCTATTAGCAGACAAGGCAGGTGCGACAGGGAATTTAGGCTTTGGAGGGCCGAAAGTCGACAGAGGCAGAACTGAGGCAGACCATTGAAGAACAAATTGCTATGGAGACCAGCAAACTGCAGAAGCTAGAATGAGAGGCACATCAGTGGGTTCAACAGGCCCTTCCCAACTTAGAGAAAGTCGACATCATCTACCCATAGATGAAACGAATCATTAATGCTGCAGAAGAACAAAACCAATTGCTGGGTCCCAACATGGAGAATATCGCAGAAATGCCCATGTCCGAAAAGATGTCGATCCTTTCAAGTCTCACTACCTTAACAATCGATATCCAGAAGGCATTGTAGAGTTGGACTGACTTTCAGCATCATCTTGCCATCATAGCTCTAGCTATCGTCGAATTCTGCGTCCAGAGGAGACCGACCATCCGTCTGCATAGTCCACAGCAAGAGCAAGTTTGAATGGTTCGACAAGAGTTCGTTTTTGTACCTCCCTATTTCTTCGGGACGAAGAAACGTTTTGTTCATGGGGGAGATGTAGAAGGAGCAAGTCGACATAAGTCGACTTGAAGGAAGACCGACTTAGTCGATCAGCCGACTAAGTCGATGGGCTGACTTAGTCGGCTAACTAACAGTTGTGTCGGTTCACCGAACCGACAGGTAGTTATTTTGTAACTATTTGTAACTTGTATATATTAGGCTGTTGAGCCAAGCAAGAACTCAGTTCAGTTCTCTGCCTGTTATGAACTCATTACATTAATATAATCTGTTTTCCTATCCGTTCTTGTCTCTTATATCTAATTTATAGTTATGTTTTAGTATGTATTATTGGTAACCTTATGTGATCTGTGAGATTACAACAAGGTTCCATGTTTTTAGTGTTATGTGGCATCTAAAGTTCCTTTAGAGGAATCCATGATTGTGCATCAACCCTTTGTCAATCTTTAGTTGAGGACAATATAGGTTTTGAAGAAAAAATACAATATCCTTATGCCATTTATATTGAACAAATTTAACAAAAATATGTAATGGTAGATTTTGAGATTCACCCTCATCAATATTGTTTGGTAGTTGGTCAATGATATTGACATCTAGTTCCTAAAAATTTGATTCCTCTAGAATCTTATATAAACCTTGACCTCTCACCAACTTCCTTGGTTTTATCATATGCAATAGGTAAGATTGATATCTAAAAAATTTCACTAACGAATTTGTTTTTAGCTAACATTGTGTACATTTTTTTAAGCTTACATTGTCTAATAAAAAAATCTCTGCTTTCAAGAGATAATTCTTTCATATATTCACTTGGGTATTCTTCATTGATACTTATTCTTTCATATTTTCACTTAGGTATTGTTCATTGATAGAGTTTAGTATTTTGTGAGAATTATAGCTTGATATTTTCCCATTTTAAAATTTATTATTTTTGGTGAAGTCTTATTTTAACTTTCAGTGTTGTATATCTGGGAGATTGTTTTTCATTCTTGTGATAATTTAAAATGTTTATTATACAATTAATTTTATGTTTAAAGTCAGATACTTAGAATATTAGTTTTAGAATTGGTAATAATTTTATTACGAAGTATATTTGACAGTAGTTCAGTTTGATTTTATGGTAGTAATTCTAAATTCAAAATAAACTATTATTTAAAAAAATACATCAAATATAACTGATATCTATACATTGATAACTCATAACTTATGCACCAATAACTATTAATTGAGTGACACTTCATATAACTAGCAATGAAAAACAAGAAACTTGTTCATAGCACTTGAATTTTCACCTATTAGTGTTCATTAATCACATGTTAAATAATTGTGCTATTTTATAATTAAAATCTATATTATAAATTTATTTCAAATCAAAGGAATATAAAGTATGAAAAAAATATGGAAGTGTTTGAATGTTTATTAATACTTTAACATGCTTATATATATTTGGATTCTAAAATGATGCATAATAATATATATAGATGGATATTAATACTTAAACATGTTTATTTATATTTTGATTTTAAAATGATGCATAATAATATATAAATGGACAATACAAAAGTGGGAGGGATATTCTAAGCGTTTAAATATGGGCACTACTATCTTATGTATATAAATATTGGATACTATGTTATCTTTAACTTTATTAGATATGTAAGTATGAGATATAGTGAATTTTGTATTTTTTTTAATAATATATTGAAAACAATATATTAATATATAAAAGAAGTTTAAATAATTAAAGTAAATATTATAATTAAAAGTATAAATTTGTTTCAATTATAAAATAAATTGCATATAATTTTTAATATTATCAATACAAGTGATACAACATAATAAATATTACAGGTTATTATATTTATGGTACTTATTATTCAACTTTGATCATGAAAACTATAAATTATAATTGATTTATTTTGATTTATTAAGTTATTTTAATTTGAAAATTAATCTTTATAGTAATTTATAAGCCTCCGAGGTAAATATCTCTTTCTTTGGAGTTAGGTTATTAGTTTTTATTCCATAGAAAAAAACACATTTTATTTCTCATATTGAAAAACAAAAGATATACATAAGTGTCCATTAGAGTCAACATTTCATACGAAATATAATATTTCATTTTCTTATCTTAGTAACTTAAAATTTGTAAATGTTTGTTGAGAATTAAAACAAATGTATCATAATCAACAAAATTTGATATAGATAGTACAAATTGACAAAAATTGCAATATTCAACATATTTTTTAACTATTTCATGAAATTTAAAGTAGAAATTTTAAGTGCAATCTCTGCATTCTTGGTTCTAGTATAAATGATTGTAGGAGTAGAAATATGAAGGACTTCCTTTAATTGTGCATTAAATCGATCATTTTTCTTTCTATATAAGTTTCAAATGCAGAAATAATTGAATGCTCCTTCCAACTATTTCAGATTGGCCCCGATACCTTGTAGTTTGATATCGAAATTTCAGAATTTCCATCGAGACCTATAAGTGCTCAACCTCTTCCTCAAGAGATAATTTAATCAATGTTCTTAAAGCCAAGATTTCTTCTCTGTTGTTGGTTCACCTTCCAGATTTAGACTTGAAATCAATAAGATGGTAATTTGAAAGGAAGAGTATGCCTCACAATCTACAATGATTATTTTATCCTGCACAAGCTCCATCAAATAAACCCATGCATCCCATTTCATTAAACCTCATATCTTTCATAATGTGTAGCTTTGTTCTAGAATCCTTTTCTTTAAATAACTTGTGCATAGTAACAAGAAATGCAAGAATTTTTCCCTCAAATATCCTATCATTTTGGGCACTCCAAACACCTCACATGGTTGATGATGGAATACACTATATATTTTTATAATTTCTATTTGTTATACCATTGGTTTAAACACTCTTCAACAATTCCTTCTTCCCAAAGATTATCAATATGAAGACTTTCACTTAGGTTATTACTTGTAAGACATTATAGATATTTTGGTGTGAATCATTTTTAATTTATTCATTTTTTTTGTTAATGGAAAGTTAGCTTTTGGACCATTTGTAAAATTATAAAATAAGTTTTTGGCTAAATTAATAAAGTTTACACTAAATATTCTAATCTCTTTTATTTTACCGGTTTTATTTTAATATATGAGTTTTTTTTGGATCAAATATAATGCTACCCTCTTTATCTCAATACTCAACTATCATAAACCTTTTTGTGTACAATAATAGATATTTATCTTCATATTCAATTATGAACATTATTAAATATTTATCTCCATATTAAATTCACGTTCACCTTTGTAAGGTACTTTCTATTTTCAGTTATCAATGTTGTTCATTTGGATTACACTCTCCCACCCCATAAACCCTCTTCATCTCTTCTATGGATCCTTTGAAGCTAGTCCTCCACCCTTACATGTCTTCCATTGGAAGTTTCTTTGGCCATAAGGTCCCATTAACAAGCTCTAATTCAAATACTTCATAGATCTCCCTCACTTGACTTATTCCCCATCTAGTCTACACAATTTTTTGGGATTTTAGAGGATTTATCCATACGTAGAGATATCTTTATCAACACAAGAGAGATTCATGAGCTAATGGTGAGGTCTCGATCTCCTTATAAAAATCTCACCTTTAAAGTTGGTCCTCCACCCCTCAATGTCTTCCATTTGGAAAGTTCGTTTCCAACAATGTCCACTTAACAAACTCAAATTCAAATACTTCATAGATCTCCCTCACTTGACTCAACCCCCACCAAATATTCTCAACTTTTTGGGATTTTAGAGGCTTCTATCCATCCATAGATATCTCTCTGGTGCTATAAGGAACATGGGTGCTTATAATGAGATGGACACCTCACCATTATCTCATAGATATTTATTGTGTTGATCATCAACATAGGTGCATATAAGGAGCTCAACACAGGTGCATATAAGGAGCTCATGCCTCTATGAAGGAACACTTTCTTTTGAGAACAAGTTTTCAAGAAATTAGTTAAAATTTTGTTAAATTAGTTGTGCATATTAATTTATTCTAGAGATTTAGTTTTTAATGTAGATTTATTATAAAAGTATAAAAATTCCCAAATAAATATCCAGGAAATATGTTCTAAGTCTTCCATCATCATTGTTTTGTTTCTTCCTATATTTTCTGTTATAAAAATATTCTCAAGTTTATTAAATAAATCTATATAAACCAAATAGTTAGAGCCATGTAGTTTGATGTTTGCATGCCCATTTAAAAATTTGGATTATTTGTTTTGAGAGTTGTTTCCCTATCTCACATAGCTCTCGAAATCTTCTCACCACATATTGTGAAAGGGTCTGTGAGTTAGGGTTTTACTGCTGGGGTCCTCCAACTTCCAACCAAAACAATAAATGTTTTCCTTAGACTGCATATTACGCTCTTCACATTCGATGTTTATCCTATTAATTTCTCGGAAGAATAATGAACGCATGGTTATAGCAATTAGGGGTGGATCAAATCACTTTTTCATAGGGATCACCAGTTCATGTGCCAAGTGAATGGGATTTCCATTGATAAAGAAAAAATGGAAATCCCTTAATGCCACTAGTCTCATATTGATTTCAAATTGTATTTGTTCTAACCTTCAAACCCTAGCTTCATTTTCTTCCAATCTATGTCATTTGGACCGCCCAAAGCAAAGTTTACCCATGATGCCCTAGTTTGGACTTGAATAATATGAACATATTGCACCTGCTCTTTGCAAAGCCATGACTAATGGTGACAAGTGTGTGTTTTCAGCAGCAAGCAATGCACACATTACACCTTTTTGAAATCTGATCATCTATTTATTTGTTCTCCGATAAATTGATCCTCCATGAAGTTTATTACAAATAGGATTTATTCATGGAGGCATTTTGCATGAAGGTATTCACTAAACTCCATGAAGTGTTAATTTGTAAGGTTTCTAATCTATTCCATGATTACATAGAAACCTCTAGGCGTTTGTTGGGTTTTGGGGGGACCCACGCAGAGTTTCAACAAAAGTACGCTCTAGCTTCATGGTTTTGTTTTCCTGAGTGTGGTGTGCAACCACAATCACTCAAAATCATCCATCATAGCAATTATCTTCATGTTTATTTCAATAATAACCTTCCACAGTGGCATATATCTAACACAATTCTACCAGTTCCGTTTGCAAGATAACACACATCCGTTTGCATGATGACCAATAGTCTTATATCTCTTCTTTGAGATGATGACTTAGTTGATATTTTTTTCAAAAAAAAAAACTTTCCTGCTATTTATATTAAATGAAGGAAAGGATACATCCTTCATAAACTCCTTTACAAAAACTTTTCATACTATGTTCTTTCAGAAATACAATACATAACCCAAATGTTTCTAACTTCAAGATAGTTCAAAAGACTTTTCCTTTCAGTGCTAAACAACTGATAAAATAGACAAAAATAGACCTACTCTATGGTCTAACATCTTCAAATTTATGCTCTAAAAATAAGCTTCTTCATATCAAAAATTCTTTCGAGTCTTCTTCCCTTCCATATATTCTTGAATACTTGCAAAACCAAACATATATGAAAGTGCTTCTTTTGACAGAGGATATGTTGAAGCATTGAAGCACCTAGAAATATCGCTGAAAGTAATACTTGCAAAGGAGTTTTTAAGCAGATGGATTTTATGAATCCGCTCACTAAGAGATAAAACCTACAACTTTGAAATACCATTCTTCCAATCAATAATAATCTTTGAGTCACCATAAATAATGATATCTAAAACTCCAATAAAGGAGGCTATAAAAAGAAGTACATATAAACTTAAGAGTTCATCTTTTGAATTTGACCTCGGACCACCACCAAAACTGATATACAAAAAAAAATCCTTACTTAAGTTAAGCACACAACCATAACCACACTTATACAGTTTGGATGCACCATCAAAGTATTCAGTTGCTCCATTTGAAAAATCTGTTGGCTTATATAGGTTTTTGATGATCCTTCTGCACAAACGATTCTCATATTCCTTAAGTAAACTCACACTTCTGATGCTGCAAATATGAACATTTGGTCAAATATATTGAAATACAGAATAATTCCTAGAAATCCAGATAGACCAGGAGACAAAAATAGGCATCAATTTATAAAAATATTCCTTAATAAACTAGGTTTTAAAAGAGTTTTCTAAACATTTCCTGAGCAACAATTAATACCAAGATATTCTTTTATAGTTTTCCAAACTTCCAAACACAAAAAAAGTTCCACAAATAAATGAGAAGTAGATTCAATTTCATTTCTCCACATAAAACAAATACTACGACCCTGGCAACCTCTGTTCACAAAATTTTTCCAAGTAAGGATTTTTTCCTTAAGACACAACCACCAGAAACATCTTAATTTGATTGGTATGTTTCATTTCCACAATCCTTTTGACCACCAGGATCCCTCCATATGACTAAATTTTTTTATCATGAACTCATAAGCCAATTTAGCTGTTAGGACACCATTTTTCTTGTTTTGAAGCCAAACCAGGGTGTCTTTTTAATTGCTGAGATTTATACAAGAAATATTCATAATTTCAGTGTAATATTCCCGTTTATCCACCCAATGACCACTAAGGACCAAATATCTTGCATTTAGCTAGTATCCACCTTTAAGGATAACCCACTTAGGCCTCACCATAACATTCAGAGTCCTCATATCAATCCATTCCAGGTGCTCTAAAATTTCAGTTGGAAGATAGGGTCGGCCAAAATCACCTATAAAGGAATCAATGCCAATGAGTATGGTTTTTTCCATTCCCAATATTCTAGCTTATACCTTTTTTCAGTGAGTGAATTACTTTCATCATACTGCTCCAAATTACTGATGCATTTGCACAATAGAACTATGACTTCCTAATCGAAGTATTGACATAAATATTCTTCAAATATTTTGATTTCATTACCTCACTCCACAAACTTTGAGAAAAAAGACATCTCTAGAATGATTTAAGACATAGAGCAGAGTTAAAAATACATAGATTTTTTATTCCCCAACCACCCTAGTCCATTGGGAAGCTAATAAGTCCCACGAAGCTAAATGGAATTTTCTTTCACAAGATGATCCATACCAAAGAAAATGAAAAATATTTTTCCTTATAGAAGAGATGACACATGCTGGAAGTTTAATCAGAGAGCACCAGTATACCGAGATGCTTTGAAGAGTGGCTTTAATCAGTGTTAGCCTACCACCAAGAGTTAGAAATCTGTAGGACCAATTTGAAATCCTTTTTTCAATCTTTTTAATAATCCAGTTTCAGTCCTTCACTCTGTAGCTATTAAGTTTTATATAGAAGCCCAAATATTTAAAACCAAACTTCAACTGCTCAAAATTATACTGGCAATGTTCCTTTAATTATTTTATACAATCTTCATGAATATTATGAGTATATATGCATGATTTTTCAGTGCTGATATTTAAACTTGAAGCATTGCAAAAAACATACAAAAGAGAAAGCACATTTTTCCATTCATAAATATTGTTAAGTCCAAATAGGATCACATCATCTACAAAACATAAATGGGAAATTAAGACTTTTTTCTGATAATTTTATACCTGAAAATAACCCATCCTCCATATCTTTAATTATAAGTCTGTTTATCCCTTCAATTATAAGAAAAAATAACAAAGAGGATAGAGGGAATCCTTGCCTCAGTCCTCTAGTACTTCTAAAAAAAGAAGTTGGAGAACCATTAATCAAAATAGAAAAATTTGCAGTGGTGACACATGCCATTATCTAGTTTATAACATTAGAAAAAATGCCAATTTGAAGTAGAACCAATCTCAAAAAGTCCCAATTGACCTTGTCATATGCCTTATCTAGATCCAAATTCGTAACCACCAATATGAGATTTTTTGACTTAACAGTATGTAAACATTCTTGGGTAGTCCCTACATCATCAAGAATCTTCCTGTTATCCAAAAGCCAAACTTCTCTTTGGATATAAATTTAGAAAGAAAAGGCTTTAATCTATCATTAATTATCTTTGAAATGATTTTGTAGATCAAATTGCGTAGAGCTATAGGCCTGAAATCATTAAAAGATTCTGGATTGTCTTTTTTAGGGATTAAAAAAATAAAAGTAGCCTTTAGGGCTCAAGACATAAATCCTTTTCTTGTGGAAAATTATGCTAACTGAAGTAGATTTTTCCCTAAGATGTCAAAGAATACCGAGAAAAACTCGACTATCCAGCCGTATGGACTAGGACTCTTGTCCTTTGCAAATTTATGTAAGACAGTCTAAATTTTATTCAAATTAATTTCTCTGCCTATGTCCAATCCATCTTCTCTCGAAAGAAAAGAGGGATAGAGTTCCAAAACATTTAACTGAGTACCAATAAGAACCTTTTGATGATCTTTGAATAAATATTTAAAGTAAGATTATGCTTCCATTTTAATCTTATCCTCAAAGTGAGTCATTAAACCATTTTCATCATGAATCTTCTAGATAACATTTAAATTTATTAAAAAATAAGCATAGTTATGGAATAATTTGGTATTTCTGTCACCAACTTCCAACCAGATGGCTTTGCTTTTGAGCCTTAAATTTTCTTTTCAATAGAATTTCATCCCGGATGTGTTGAAGAGCTGAAATATTTTTTAAAACCTCATCCAAAACATGCCCTATATAATTAGACAAGGGAATATCAACAATTTTCATTTATGTTTGTTTTAAAGTAGATTTGTTCTCAATGGCTTTATTTTTTTCCAAAGAACAAGTTATTTCATCGGTTCTTTTAATTTGAAACATAAATAATCCATCACATTTGTAGTCCCTAAATTATCAAAATTTTCCCAAAATCTCTTGTCCATCAAGAAGAAATCATCATTTTTGAGCCATGAATGGTCGAATTTGAAAGGTCCATACACGCTCTTACGATTTACATTCAGTTGGAGAACAATTGGAAAATGATCTATAATGTTGTAGTGTAAAAACCAAGACTCATAACTTGAATTCATATCCAACATAGATTCTTTTATGAGAAATCGGTCCAATCTTTTACCTACATTTTCCCCAACTTTCTTACTTCTGCAAGTAGGGGTAATTTTTGAAGGAGATAAATAAACTAATTGAGCCTTATTAAAAATATAAAGGAAGTAGTCCTCCAGCAGATCTAAAGGAAGGACCGTACCCCAATTCTCAAAGGAGTGAAGGGTCAAATTGAGATCAATAGCTAAAATCAGATTCTCAAGATTTAAAAGACCACTTAAAACAACTATGTCCCAAAACACCTTTCTGTATTTATATGGAGCGTATAAATTAAGAAAATTTAGTTGTTTCTCAATTCCCCTTAAATTATCTTTCAGAATAATCCCAACACAAGTTCTAAAAGGTTTGAAATTACATGTCCTAAGGTTCCAAAAAACAACCAACCCTCTCGATAAACCCACCGAATCAATAGCACAACATTCCCATTCCTTTAAAATTTTCAGAAAGCAGTCAAAGGATTTAAAACCTGGAGCGATGGTTTCTTAATCAAAATAGATGTCTGCTTTATTATTCAAGAAATATTTTTTGAGAGCTCTATATTTTGCACCAACTCCCAGGCTCCTAATGTTGAAAGAATTACAAATCATTGTGTAACCTCTGTTGAGGGATTTTTTTCTCTAAGTTCCCCATCTGTAGAACTAGAATCCTTAGCAAGTCGAAGTCTTTCTGACAGTAGATTATACCCAACTTATAATAACAAATCCTTTTCCTCTTCCTCTACTACAGAATCTACAAATTTTTTTTTCTTAGTATTCCTACGAATACTAACATTTTGATACCTAATGGAATTGAAGGGGATAAACTCATTATTTTACACAAGAGAATTGGAGTAAATATGAATAGGGGATAAATTTGATACTTTTTGACAAGAAGTGGAGGGAAAATCCTTCATAAAACCCTCAACAGAATTGTAGGAGTCTAAATGCGAGACGAAATTCTCTGTAGAGCCTTTTATAGTAGAAATTTTTCCCAAGAGAGAGGAAAGACTTAGTCCTTTCTTGGTGGGATACAAAGGAGTCGAAAATATCGGATCTCTACCCAAATCCAGAGAAACAACATAATCCAATATTTTAGAGGGTTTGCACACAAGCGACCTAAAAAACTTTGAAAAGTCCAGACCATTCGCGCTAACAGAACTAGGTTTTTTTAATCTCCGTTCTAAATATTTCTCCACACATTTAATAAACAAAAGCTCTTGAGATGTTAAGTCTTTGTAACGTACAGGACAACGACAATCTGATATACCTGGGGACCGAGCGTTCTCCTATTTTAAAAGAATTTCTTGAGTTGTCAAGTAGTATTGCAGTTGACGTATAGACACGAGTACATGTGGAAAATTTTTCCACGGACTTTCGTAGCTAAAGAAACACTTGTGCGTTGCTTTAGCAATGAAAATGGCTCCTTCGGTTCGTGGGAAAACTTGTCCCAATAGCCACCGTTTCCTAACTTCATCGCTCTTGCGACGAATGTCAGGTGTAACTCTTTCGATGAACAAATAGATCATATTTCCAAGGACTTTCCGTTGCTATAGCGAGGATACTTTAGCGACGAAACCATATCGTCGCTATAGCAACGAAAGTAAGAAAATGTTTGTGATGAAGCTCTGTCGGTACATCGACGAACGCTATGGTTTTTATAAATGATCAAATGTGTAGAGACGAAACCTTCGTGGCTTTAGCGACATAGTATCTTGGCTTTAGCGATGAAAAAGTCTCAACAGGTCATCACTCTGGCGACGACAAGCATTAAAAAAAAACAAATTTGAGAGAGCCACTTCATCAGTTTAGCGACGGATATCTGAAGGTGTAGCGACAAAAGGTCCATCGCTCTAGCGACAGAAAATAACTGTTTTAAAAAAAATACAATGGATAGGATAAACTAGCGATGAAAATGTTCATCGCTAGTATAGCAAGTCCATCGACAAAGCATAGTTAAAACTTGTTCACCTATTATGTCAATGGCTATCATAATTCTATAGTGTGTGTTCCTAATTCGAATTAAGGTTTTAACACAGCCTTACTATGATTGGGCCAGGGTTTTCTTATCAAATACTTCACAAACATATTGTTGTAGAATGCTGCTAAAATAAGTAGGAATGTAAAAGTCCATTGTTTGTAATAGTGTGAGTGTATATTTTATGATCCACTTTATAACATCAATTATTACTACTGATTACTTCATATTATAGTGGTTCTCAACTTGTAACTATCATATTTCAATGTGGTGACATTCAATAGTATTTTTTTCATAAACATTACAAAATTGCATAACCCTAAATGAAGAGAAAATACATATGAGCTACTATATTATCTAACCTATAGTCATGAAGAGGAAACATTGATCGATGATTTTTATGTTGTTTTTTGAATTTCAATCCAACCTGTTGACATCATTTGAGAATAACCTATAGTCATGAAGATGTAGATTAGAAATGCATTTTCCATAAGTCCTTCAACACCTCGGTTACGTGATACATAAAAATGGGTATGAGTTTCTAACAAAAGTACGTGCTAGAAATGTTACAATATATATATACAATGTGCTATTTTATAATTAGCACATTATATTGAAACTTTAAAAGAAAGCAGTATGAATAAATGAGCAAGAACAATTCAACAACGAGCATAAGCATTGTTCCAAAATCACTTATATTAGGATCCTTGTCATTAGTATCACCCTATTCCTCCTTGTTTAGCCTTGCCCCTACCTCAATCCTCCAGGGACATCAGTCAACCGTGAACACCATCCAATTTTGATGAAATTGCCTAATGCATGCCTTAAAATACGATACAAAATTCTTAGCATGCCTAATCAATGATCAAGCCATGACAAAGGAGCTCAACAATTAGCACCACCAACATCGGGGTACATAGAGGGCTCGGTTCTCTTGATTAAATGTGAATCCCATATTTTTAGAAATGATAGAATCCAATTGCAACGCAATCCTACCATCCTGAAAAGTGTTAAGTCTACTAAATTATGAATGGGATATGAAATTCTACTTTATCTATATGAAATCCGATGAAGTTGGAATTGCTCCAAAACATCCTAGAACAATCAATGGTAATGTTAAAAATTTAAGTAGAAGGATGGAAAAGAAAAATAAAGGAAAATGTCGACTTTTACTTTGAGAATTTAAAATTAGTAGTAATTACTAGCACTTTGGTCAAACCCAATCAAAATTTCCCAATTTCAATGAGGAAATGGATCATATGGATCCTGGTATGCCCTAGAAACACAAGCTCATCTTTCCATACACATTTTCAAATCATAAAATGTGTTTCAAGGCCCTACTATGTGTGCTACATTTTAGGCTATTTTTGTACACGACATCATCATTAGAGCTTCTTCACGATGGATGAAATCTCCCATGGATCAAAACCATGGGACTCTCATACCAATTGACAAAAATATAGAAGAATAGAGAAATGAGACCAGGAAAGGAAGTGGTGGAAAAGGTTCAAAAAAAAAAAATCGTATTCACATAATGAAGTACATTAATCATAACACCATATAATGGCCAACCATAAGACATAACTAAGTACATAATATTTTATATAAAGACTACATCCCAAGGTGTAAATGAAGGTGGTTAAGGACTTAGGATTAGGATCCAAAAGGCTAAGAGTTGCAAGTAGTTGAAAAATTTTAATCATATTTTAGAGTCAAAGTTATCATGCTGAGAGGAATACTCTTTAAGTGCACTTGATTCTGATTGGAAAAATAGTGTTCAAAGTTGCATTACTCAACAAATTAGAATTTGTTACAATATGCCAACAATTCAAGAATCTCAAGGTTTGTTTGTCTCAAATATATCTTGAAAGTTAAAAGTTAAAACCAATCATGAAACCACTAATAAAATTTTATCTTGATATAACTACTAGTATATTATAAGATGCAATAAAGTGTTTAAAATTTCACTTAACTATAATCTTAGTTTGAGAAACATCAAAAGGAAGAGTATTATATAAAATACACTCTTGTTAATTTGTTCATACAATGGACATTGAGCACATTCCAATTAAATCAATTTAGGATGTAAGAAAAAATGACTAAGTGCAAAGACAGAGTAATCACAAAACAACACTTGTTCAAACATAGAAAGAAGGAAACACCCCAACTAATGTTTAGCGCCACAACCCTTTGGAATATATAGGAGTATCAAAGAACATGCTAGGGCCCAACACCATTTATAAACAACATCGTGAGGAGATAAAATACACAGAAGACAGTTAAAATGGATCAACATGGATATTCTCTAGATAGTAAGTTGTGCCCATTTCCAATGACATTCTTTTCAACATATTCCTGCATTTCTATAGCAATAAAATATGAACACATCGGTTAGTTACAAATCTCTTTGGATGCAAACATCTATGCAAAAAAGATAAAGCTTAAATGGATAATTTCAAGATGAGCTAAGATTGCAAGGAAATGTGACATGACGCTCATGAGAATAAATATTAAGGATCCAAAACATAGACTTAACAGAGAAATGCAGATGAGAGGACAAATTTTCAGATAATTTTGATGCCTTGTTTTCACTTCAACAAAAAGCATGACTATACTATTTAGAAAAAATGGAAAACCTAATACAGACACTTGAATCCGAGGATTTCCAACTCAAGTAAAATCTATACAGTTTTGATACCATTTTGCACTGCTAACTTATAAGAATATCTTCCTAGTTTCTATTACAAGAGTTCATATGCTCATTATAAGTTATTACAAAAAATTCCTTGATACCAATCAAATAAATCCTATAAAGTTTGATTCCACTTAGGTTAACATAATGGAAGAATTTATAATAGATAAGTTGACTTTCATTAACAATATAATATTGCCAAAATAATTTTTACAGAAAATGATTGGAGCTTCTTTTGAAACTGGACGACTTACTAGAATGTAAATTTAAACCAAACTAAAGTACAAGCCCCAGATAGAATTCATGACCATTACTAAATAATATTTCATTCTAAGTATTTTTTAGATGCCATACATTAAGAATATAAAGTGTCTAAGTAGATGTCATAGTTAAAAAGAAAATGTAATTGAATATAGCAAGAAATCTCAAACAAAAGTGGTATATAAATGGACATGGAAAATTAGTGAAGATCAAGACATGTATGTCTAGATGGTGAATGTGTAGCACTATCAAGAGAATGAATTTGTTCAAGGCAGATACAATACTACAATGCTTAACCTTTGTGAAAACATTGTGCATATTAAGAATATCTAGTATATAAGTGGATGCCATAGTTAAAAAGAAAAAAATAGTTGAATATAGAAGGAAGTTCAAACAAAAGGTGTATATAAATGGACATGGAAAATGATTTAAGAGCAACATATGTCTAAATGCAGAATGTGGAGCACTATCATGGAAATGAACTTATTTCAAGGTAAATACAACACTCAAATGCTTAACCATTGTGACCATGCTGTTGTTGAAACAATGCATTTGCTTCCTTTCCTGCTATAATGAATATTTTATTGAGCACAAAATTTTAGTAAATGATGTCGGAGAAATTCAATATTTTCGAACATATAGTTGACAATGTTCTCTTTCTTTATTTGTTGGTTTTGTTACACCGTGTTCCAACATAGTTATATTTACTTAAATGCTATGATATTGGGAAAACGGTGTGAATAATCTAATCTCATCAATGTATATTCCTATCAACTTTGATAGATTGAATTTTAAGTTTTTATCTCTAGTAACTTCAAACCTTACGAAAGAATATGGTGTTGAAATTTTGTGCGCCCGGGCAATTATTACAAAACTGAAATTTCACATTCTTCTTAGAAGGCTGCCTAGATCAGCCCCTTAGTTTGACAGAAGGTACATATATGACTAAGTTTGATGTGGAAACAGGGACTTCAAGACCTCAAAATAAAGCACTCCCAAAAACAATTCGCTCTATGCTTCAAAGTTTTGTGCATTTGAATCATACCCCTAGAAATTTATTTATTATAAAGTGGGTGGGGACATCTCAAATGGAGGTTCAATACCCAACAATTAGTCCACTACTTAGTTTTACAACATGAAGCTATCCAACCAATTTCTATGTAGGCCAAGGTACTTGGAGACCTCAAGATAAAGCACTCCAAAAAACATCTCACTTCATGCTTCAAAGTTATGTGCATTTGAATCATACCCATAGAAATTTATTTCTTATAAAGTGGGTGGGGACATCTCAAATGGAGGTTCTATACCCAACAATTATCTCTCTCTGCTCATTTTTTCTTGCCAACAAATACCCCAGGTATTCCTCCCCCTCCTTCATGGGTTGCTCATCCATATCTACCATTTATCCCATCAAACCAGCACAGATAAATAATTTAAAATCTATAATTTACAAAAAAAATTAGTCTCTATAGTTGGAAAGCCAAATGACAAAAATCAATCATCACATAGATTATTATACCTCTAGTCTGTAGTGGCTTGCTCACTAGTGGAAAATGAGAGATTAGTGACCAGGAGACCAAAATTTCTGGTCACCATGGTTTTTTTCAAGGGATAAATGACCACAATTGATAAATTTAAGTGAGCTAACTTAAAAAGACCAAGATAAATGACCACTTTTGGTCATGGGATAAAAACCAACTAAAAATGACTAAGATAAATGACCAAATTTGGTCACGGGATATCCAGACTAAAAATGACCACATAACAATCGGTCATTTATTTGGTCATTTTTAGTTGTCACTCCGACAATGAAAAAAATTACAAATTTGACATTGAACAAGGATTTTGCCACTATCAACACAATATCACCAAAAAGGATTTTATTATATTGTGTAAGATCTTCTAGATGGACTTCTTGGAACCTTTGAGGACACCATGGTTGTTGTTGAAATGCGATTCAAAAGAGTGACTGAGTGGAAAAAAACAATATTTAGGGCATACATCCATATGAAAACCCAAATTCCTCCTCTAAGAATAAACTTATTTGCAATAGTTGTCACAAGGAGGGAGATTCCTTAAAATCTTGCATCTCTCACCTTCAAAAAAATTGAAGAGTCCGCAAAACAAATATGTTGCGATAAGAGTTCCTTGAACATGATACTATTAGATCTTCTCATTGTGCACACTTTGTTATGTACTCTCCATATTCGTCCTCCTCTTCTTCATAAGAATGGATTATTTATTTTGGAGTTACCAAGAACATGAAAAGAATCAACACCCCATCTCTGATAATCAATAGTAGTAGCATGGAAAGAAAATGGTAACTAGTGATAAGTTGTCCTTAATAGTGTAAGGAGGTGATGATATCGTCATTAACACCACCAAGTTTGGATATGCCCTTCATGTTCTATGATTTTTATTGAATCCCCTTTCTATTATGTACATCAAACACAACAACAAAAGGTCATATTTTGGTGAGATAGATGGCTTGTAAAGTACATAGATGATGGTTTTTAAGTGGGTTCCTTAGGGTATTGTGATTAATTTGATCATATATACATGTTGGAGAAGAATCCTTCCTTGGAACATAAAAGACTTATTGTTATAGTAGAAAATGAAAATCACACCCATATTTGGGACATACAAACTTTGGCTCCTTTCCCTGAATTTACTAAATTCTAACATCATGCATTACCAGTCCCGGACTGACGACATTTGAAATGGTGGTCCGTGGATTTTTGTGCTGAGAAACACATGAAAACCAGGCAGTATTCAATGGAAATGGAGATAAGGGATTCAATGGCGATGTCCTTGTTTACCCACTAACTCATCTTTCGAGTTTGATCCAAATCCAGACAGATCTCACACGGTAAGCATACGAACACAAGATATTAGGATTTGAGTTTTTATTGCCTTTTATTGATTCATGTTACAAAAATTCTCTTCCTAAGCTTGAAATCTATGGATTTAATCCAAGAGGATGTATTAAGAAGATCAAGCCCTCCAAAATCCATTGCAAGGTAGTGTAGAATTGTTTACAAGGATCCTTAGATCCTTGGTTTTCTGGCTTGAGGTTTTTTGAATCCGTTGTGGGGAGATTGAATGATATGTTTACCTTGTTGGGTTGTCAGAAACATTTACCGAGAAGATGAAATCTAGGGCATTTTTCATTTGGTTCTTCATAAAGAGTCTGTTAAATCCTTCATATCCATTGTTTCTGTAGTGGGTTCTATGAAAATTCATATCTGAGAGGCTAGAATTCAAGGTTTCGCTTATTATGAACTTTACACAAGAGGTTGCAATTCAAGGTTTCATTATTGATACAACGACATTTGAAATGGTGGTCTATGGATTTTTGTGCTTAGAAACACATGAAAACACGGAAATATTCAATGGAAATGGAGATAACTGTTGGTGTATATGTAACTTCGGAATGTATTATTCTATGTATCTTATGTATTGTAACCCGATGTTTATTCTGGGATGTTTCTATTATGTATTTGAGTCATGTGGTCATGCCCCGATGTTCCGATCGGGAGGATTAATAATGTAAACAAGTCATATCAAGTCATTAGGTAAGTCCCCACAGTTTAGGGGCACTTGGGTTATTATACACTAATTAAGGTGTAGGCTCAAGTAATTAATTATAAGTTAAGCCTACATGGTTGAGTGCACTTCAAGTCAACGAAAGAATATAAATAGAGAGTGAGAGTCTCTTTATTTATCACTTGTGAATTACATCACTTGGTTTCTCAAGTGTGGCGCACCTTTGGAGAAGGAAATACTTTGGCTTGACAGAAGACAGAAGGCTGCTATTGTGTTGAGAGGTCATCTTACTGTTTTGGGATCACATCTTGTGGTGATACTATCTTAGAGGAAGTTGAGGGGTTTTCTCCATTTATGGTTTCCCCTCCTAAAATCTTTGCGTCTCTTGTCTCTTGTGATGTGCTTATGTGATTGTTGTGCTTGTTATTCTCTCAGTGAAAAGATCTTAACATAATGCTAGCTTAAATGTTGAAAAACTAACAATAACTGATTCAATGGCGATGTCCTTGTTTACCCGCTAAGTCATGTTTCAAGTTTGTTCCAAATCCAAACAGATCTCACACAGTATGCATACGAACACAGGATATTAGGATTTGAGTTTTTCTTGCCTTTTATTGATTCATGTTACAAAAATTCTCTTACTGAGCTTGAAATCTATGGATTTTAATCCAAAAGGATGTATTAAGAAGCTCAAGCCCTCCAAAATCCATTGCAGGGTAGTGTAGAATTGTTGACAAGGATCCTTAGATCCTTGGTTTTCTGGCTTGAGTTTTTTTGAATCCGTTGTGGGGATATTGAATGATATGTTTTCCTTGTTGGGTTTTCAAAAACATTTACCAAGAAGTTGAAATCCAAGGAATTTTTTGTTTGGTTCTTCATAAAGACTCTATTGGATCCTTCATATCCATTGTTTTTGTAGTGGGTTCTATGAAAATTCATATCTAAGAGGCTAGAATTCAAGGTTTCCCTTATTATGAACTTGTTGAGGCCTCGAAAATCACAGTCAACAAAAACAAGGGATTCTCCCCAGTCAACGTTCCCAACTAGCCCGTGACTTTTTGCTGTAGGGAATCCGTCCGGTTTGTGGTCCGGCTACCGTAGGTCAATCAACAAAGATAAAAGGTTTTATCGGTTGCGGCCTAGTCCACCGTATATATTTTTGTATTTTTGACTTAATGTATGATATGCAAGTGCCTACTTAACATGCAGAGTAATAAATAATGCAAGGAGTATTCACAATGTGATGCGCAGGTTCTTACCTCTCATCTTAAACTCTCAAGCATCTAAATCACACACATAGCGAAAAAAATAAATACTAACTAGGCTATCTCTAGAGAGCTAGATATTAATTCATGAGTAATGTAATATTGTTCACATGTTACGACAAATAACAGATAGTTTTTCCTATAACCAAAAACACATAAACATGAATAAAAGTATACATGACAAGATAGCTCATCAATAGTTAAAACTCCCATTACTCATAGTGGAAAATATCACAGAATATACTAGAGAACATTCAGGCAAGAAAATAGGTTCAGAAAGTTAGAATGATCTCATAGTTAATGAAACATAGTCGAAAATGAAATAGTTCCCCTTCAACATTTTTCATTTTATCACATCGAGACATTCCACATAGCACATTCTCCAATAGGCAAAATTTGCAATTTTTTATTGTAAAACGAAGTAGTTCCTCTTACAAACAATATTTCGCAAGTTTTTCCAGGGAAAAAGCCCCCTGTAAACTCTAACTATCCTATATTTAAACCAAATCAGCCCACCCCTTGGGATTCCCCAACCATGTGGCCTTAGGGCTCCTCAAAACCGTCGAAGATCACCATTTTGTCTTTTCCGTGAGTACTCATGATTCACTTCATGCGTTATGTTTTCAGATCTCAACTTATGAGTACTTAACAAAATGGGATCTCCTTGGTAACTGACAGATCTTTCCAAGCCTAGGATTTTGTCATCATTGATTCTGCCTTGTCTTTTATTTGTCCTCCTAAAGATCCCATTGATTTCAGCATGAACCCTGCCTAACACTGTCCAGCCAATTTTCTGTTGCTTCGTCTCCCAGCTATGCCTTTTCGCCGTAGTAATTTGTAAAAATATCTTGAGTCCATCTTCAATTAAACAACATTTATCATTAGTTAGGACTGAAACTCAAACAATATTAACAAATGACTAGTCATCAAGAGAGGCCATGTACTATGCTCTTGTTATGAAAACATTAACAAGCACCAGAACCACCATCTCATCCACACAGGGGTTTGAAAAACTCACAAACGACAGAAAGAGAAAAACTCATTGGCGTCTTAAAACACTAAAACATCGGCCGGGTAGTCTCACTTACAGCCACATCAGTGGGTTTAAAACAAGCAATGGGCTCCTCTGGACCATCCAGTTTATCGGATTCAAAAAAGCTAGAGCCTAAACTCTGGGTAGAAAAGTTCCCAATCGATGAGCGGAAAGACATCAACGTCGGAAAATTAGTGCGTTACACAGCCGCAAGGGTGGAAGAGGAAAAGCTACAGACAAGCGACGAAAACCCAACAAAGCATCGGCAGGAGGAGCATGTACATGGTGGATACCTAGTTTGCTTTGGGAGCCACAAGGGTGGAAGATAAACAGACTACAGCCTCGGATCCAAAACATAACTTTTTCTACGACGCCATATCAATGAAAAAATGCTAAGTGTTCGGAACAAACTTGAAGTTTTACAGCGGTCCAAAAACGTGTTTCACTTCCGAAACAACGACTTTACAAAGATCAAATGTCCCGATTCAACCTCGACCAAACTCCGACATTCTAAACAAGTCAAAAATTCGATGCAACAACGGAGAAATCACGATCCTTCTGCAGAATAATCATCATTCAATTTCTACAATGAAAGATTCCTAAAGAAACATGGCTCTAATACATTGTTTAAGTGGCCTTCGGAACAATGGCTAGCATGGGAGATAAACTCTCGAGAACAAAGCAAGAAATCACAGCTCAAAGGGGCAAACAAACCAACTCTAAATCCCGCAACCCATAGCAGTTTCAAACATAAGCAATTTTCCGAAAGCAGGAAAAGAATTAACCTCAAAATAGTAGAACAAAAGAGTTGATGGGTCCAAACGATTCTAGGCAATGCTGAAAATTAACAAGGGGGTCCAAAATTTGAAAATTTGGGGAAACAGTTGCGGCTGCAACAGAACTTTACGCAAGAGGTTGCAATTCAAGGTTTCATTATTGATACGACGACTTTTGAAATGGTGGTCTGTGGATTTTTGTGCTGAGAAACACATGAAAACCAGGCATTATCCAATGGCAATGGAGATAAGGGATTCAATGGCGGCGTCCTTATTTATCAACTAGGTGATCTTTCGAGTTTGATCCAAATCCAAACAAAGCTCACATGGTATGCATACGAACACAAGATATTAGGATTTGAGTTTTTCTTGCCTTTTATTGATTCATGTTACAAAAATTCTCTTCCTGATATTGAAATCTATGGATTTTAATCCAAAAGGATGTATTAAGTTCAATCCCTCCAAAATCCATTGCAGGGTAGTGTAGAATTTTTGACAAGGATCCTTAGATCCTTTGTTTTCTGCATTGAGATTTTTTGAATCCATTGCGGGGATATCGAATGATATGTTTTCCTTGTTGGGTTGTTAGAAAAATTTATTGAGAAGCTGAAATCCGGGGCATTTTTCGTTTGGTTCTTCATAAAGACTTTGTTGGATCTTTCATATCCATTGTTTCTGTAGTGGGTTTTATGAAAATTCATATCTGAGAGGCTAGAATTCAAGGTTTCCCTTATTATGAAATTTATGCAAGAGGTTGCAATTCAAGGTTTCATTATTGATATGTTCAAAACCCTTGCTTTGGAAGCTTAGGTACTGGAGTTATCTTCTTGGATGTTGGAGAGTTCCTTTTGAGGGACATCAAATATGTTGGTTTCTTTAGAAACCATCCCTCAAATTGATTCACTATTTTTCAATTTCCAGTCCCTTGGCTGGTGAGGACCTTTCAAGCATGGAGTCGCATTTGAGCCTTGAATGAAAATCAAGGAACATCAAATCCTAGTTTTCATTTGTTAGGCCACCAAGAACACTCCCCACGAGTGTTTTTTTCTAAAAAAATCTAGGTTTATTTTGTTGGGCTGTCACAAACTTGTTAACCCAAATTTCAGTTCAAGTTTGTTCGTATGCTTGTTGTTTTTTACCCCATAAGTTATTCCTAAGCTAATTGAAGATCATCTGATGGGCCAATCCAACTCTTCTTTATCTCCTCCATCACTGGGTTTTTTTCTGGAGAATAGCTAGGTTGAATAGTTTTTTTTTGATCCAGAACAGGATCTCACTTTATGTTTACCAGATGAATGTTTGGCCTCAATTTTCCAGAATCTCGCAAACAAAGATCAGAATATTTGTTCCCTAGTATGTAGTAGATGGCATCATATTGAATCGCAAAGTAGACAACGTCTTGTTCTCTAGGCGCGACCTAATATTGCACTCCTGCTCTTGGACCTGATCATCAGATTTGAACATGTGATTCTTCTGGCTCTGAAATGCTCCAAGTTTTTTTCAGTATTGACAATAAGGATCTCACTGTTATGAGAAAGAGTTTCACTCATCTCAAGAAGATCAAACTGAAGGGATGCATTGAGATTACTGATGAGGGTATAGAGTCTTTATCACTCATATGTGGCCCTATTAATAATTTTTCTTGCGGTTCATGAGGATTCAGAGGAAAGGGTTTAAAATCAATACTTAAGAATTGCAATGAATTGGAAGATCTTACAGCAAAAAGACTCAGAAGATTAGATGGTCAAATGGAAAGAATAGGCCCAGGGAAAGGTAAGCTACATAAATTATGTCTTAAAGATATTTATAATGGGAAGCTATTTGTCCCACTATTATCAGGCTCCAAGTGTCTAACGATGTTCATTTTGTCATGGAATTCTGGGTATTGGGATCAGATTTTGGAAAGCATCACTGGAAATTTGCAACAACTGACAGAATTGCAAATTGAAAGCATGCATTTAGGTGATAGAGGTTTGATGGATCTTTCAAAGTGCTCAAAGATGGAAGTATTTTGTATGTGCAGGGTGTCTGATTGTACTGATCGAGGTATTTATGCATTTGAAAATGGATGTAGAAAACTAACAAAAGTTCACCTTGATAGTGGCAAGTCCAGAAGAATTGGTGAGGAAGGGTTACTCTCCATTGCAACCAAATTTCCACAGCTACAGGAAATTGTTTTGATGGGCATTATTACTTTGGTTGTAAGTTTGAATGCCTTGGCTTCTAATTGTCCCATGATGGAAAGAATGGCATTGTGCAACAATCATGGTGTTGGGTACTTGGATATGTATAGTTTTTTAGCTAAGTTCATAGCACTGAAGAAGCTACGCATGAAAATTTTCCCAATATCTGATGATGGTCTTGTGACAATTGATGGTGGCTGCCCTAACCTCATAAAATTAAAGGTGAAAAGGTGCAAAGGAATAACATCCAAAAGTATCTATCAATTTTAGAGAAAAGGAGGCTTTCTAATTGTTGATGTTTAAGGTGGCTCACAGACAACAAGAGAGGATGATCAGAGTAGGTCTCTTCAACTTGGAGAGGATAGAGTCATTAGAGAATCAACTCATGTGCTATGCGGAAGCAGAGGTCACTTAATCAAGAAACAATTCGGTACGACAGCTTCCAATTTGCTTAGAGGGTCTTTTTCTAGTGGCCAGTTCCATTAAGTTTTCAAGATAGACATATTAAAGGACCCTTATTGTATTTTTATTGATTTCCTTTGACACTTCTCTCTTTGCAAGGAACCTCTGGGACGCATGACTATTGTGAATATCCAGAAATTATTATAGACATTCTTTGTAAAACCTTTATATTCTATCTCGAACTGGATTATTTCCAACATGCCTGCCAACTGTAGACGTTATATTCTATTTTGTTTCTTTGTACAAATTAATTTTTATTGTTTGATCAGATATATGATAGGTAATTTGAAAACCAGAAGCTCATGATGTATTTGTAGAAAACTGGTGTTTATTTATCAAACACAACAATGCATCTTAGGGATTCCTTGCAATTCCTGAAACACTATGAAATTCCAAAATAGATTGATGCGTCTTAGTGCATTTCATCTTCTTTCAGTATCCAGATAATTCCTATATTTCAAGCTTCTTAATTGTATATCAGTGTGCAAGCATTCAAAGTTTCGGCGGCAGGGTTTAAGTCTGTTTCCATTAGGTTGGGTGTATTTGAACAATCTTAATTACATTTTGGACTTGTTTCAGGTGGATTTGGCACTTGTTTCTGTATATATAAAAATTTGTTGGCTTCTCTTAATCAGTTTAATTTCTAAACTCTTGCACTCTCTTGTCTTAGCCTCAGGTATTTCAATGGCTGAAAAGATGAAAAATGCCATACATGTTTTGCTTGATAGTGTTTGTTAACTATTAGGGAAGAGCTTATGCTTGGAAACTGCTTTATTCCCCCCTCTTATAAATTTCTACATACCATCTTTCAAAAATAATTTTTTTATTAATTATCATTAGTATTTCCCTAGGAAAACACTGCACATTTTGCATCTAGGGTCAAATTGATGTTCAACGGACAGTTCACAATTTGGGCATTGAAATTCCTTGTACAATAGAAAGCAACACATATGGGATTGGATATTCTTCAGTTGGCCTCAGAGGTGGTATAAATATGCTATATAAGATTATATGATCCTTTTATGTGTATTACAGACATAAAATCCTGAAGAGCTGGGATTCACCAAAAAGTTGAGGTTAATACTTGTTGTATTCCTACGTGGAAGATTGGGTTCATTCTTTAGACTTGTATCTGAGTTTTTGTATGACAAGATATAAAATAACACAAGTTAGAGGTTCAATATGTTGAAAAAACAACAACAGGAAATGTTCATATTGTATGCCTTTTAAGGGCTAGGGATGTCTAAATAATCAAGGCAATCTTTTATTTTCAGAGTAATTTGACATTATTACATAAGTTCTGGGAAATTATGTTGAAAATTAGTAAATTTGAAAATTGTAACACACATTTGTTTTTTGGGGAAAAATGTAACTTGATTTATATGCTTTTCCTTCGCAGATTGTTTGATGAAGATGAAGATAAGGAAAATGTTGATCCTTCCTCAAGAAAGCCAGTTCAAACATTTGTATATTTTAAGGGTGCTTCTATAAAGGCATTTGTTGATGATGAAGCTGAAGATGAAGATATTCTGGTGAGGCATGATGCAGATGATAACTCTAAGGAATATGAAAATGAAGACTTAAAGGATTTAGTGGCAACTGCTGAGGAAGAGCGGCCAGTAGATCAATGGAGACAGGATGAACTTCATCGAAAATGGCTTGAAGAATAGGATTCTGCTGTAACTAGTAATATTTTTCTAAGGCTGGGATGTGGTTGGAGACAAAAAGGGGCCAAGAAGCCATCTTTTCTTAGTGAGGAAGATGATGTTGCTTTTGATCATGATGAATATCATATTGTTGAATGTGATGATAACCTAGAACACCATAGCCTTATTTCTCAAGAGTCTGATTATGGTGATGATGATCTAATATGGAAGCACAACTTATGAAACCAACGGTAGATGAGGATGATGTTTATGAGTCATCAGATGATGAATAATTGGAAGAAAGAATCATCTATCAGCAAGTGCTTAAGGAATCTGTATGTAACTTCTCATTCCTTAATGTATGAAGTTGAACATCATCCTGATTTTTTCTATGCCTCGATAATTGGTAATTGTAAGAATGAACTGTCACAAATATTTCTCCATTCCAATGTAGTTAAATTATTTCTTCGAAGCTGCAATTTCACAATTTAAGTTCCATGACTGATTTTACTAAAAGTAGTTATTGCTCTTATACATTTGAATCAGGAGGAGCAAGAAGTATTTTTAACTCTGGCAGATGATGAAATTTCAAGAGAAGTTTTTAGTCTTATAAATAAAGTGAATGTTGTCCCCACTGTTAAGAAGAAACCAAAACCATCATCAGGTATGATATTTTATTGACTTTTTCATTGTTTTCTTAATCACGTCTTGATATTTGGGAATTCATCAAACATGATATTTTTAGTTCTCAAGGTCTTGCAAAATTGTGACTGGTGTGTCAGCATTCCATGAAATAATTGGCTCTAGGGGAAACAGTAATAGCTCTTTAAAGGTATGATAAACATGTTTCATGGTATGTTGGATGAGACACTAAGTTGCTATTTGCATTTTTTGAAGAAACTTAATGGTCTGTAGGGTTGTTTCTGTGGTATTTCAAAAATCTTTATGTTTTTACATGCATTTTGTGCTAGCTATTTTGGGTCTTATTATTTTCTATTCATACTTATTTGTATTATTTTATAACTCTTATGGAAGGACAAATGTTTGATTAGTGATTCATCCATTAAAGCATCATATTTATCTAGTATACTGTATGTCCATTCAAAATTCACAATTTTCCAGTGTAAACATTAGAAAGTAGTGTATCAAACACTTTTCCTAAAGTAGTTAGGGCATATGTTAGTTACTTAAAATGCACCATCTAGGTTGATTTTCACTGTTATCTCCTTGGAGGTCTCTTTGGAAAGAAATTCTTGTATTCTGAGGATATTTCTTGTGTCTTTCATCCACTTTCTGATCATGTGCAATTTCGAGCTGTTATGGAGCCATTTTTGTCAAAGATACATATCAAAAGCTCTTACAGAATGTTTTGGGGCCAGAATTTCCAGTTTTGTAATGTTTGATCTCTATTAAAGTGATTACCAATTATTTAAATACAATGATAATTTTGCCTCATTTTGTGTACTCTCTAGAAGAGCATATTAAGAGCACTAGTATGTATATCAAATAGCCTGTGAAATATAAGCAAAAAGGGATATATCCATTGTAGCAGGACTCATTGAGTATCTCTAATCAACTCTGATTGCCAGCTTGGTGAGCGGAGTTGAATCTTTGGTCAAAACTCACTCCTCTTTTGTCAAACTCGGTAGGTCATTATCATATTACCAAGTTTTGCTAAGTTTTCTGGGTTTCAGAGTTATTGAATTTCTTTGAGTGTATGATCCCTGATTCTCTAGTTTATGATCCCTGGATTTTTATGAAGCCAGTTAATGCTAAGTTTTGTTGTGTCGCTCAATTGACTCTCCATTTTGGATTTCCTGAGCTGTTGCTAGGTCCGAGTCTTGATTGGATAAATAATTTTTTTATTTGGAATTAATACATACCAGAAAATCACAAAGGAAGGCCTTGGATTTTAGTAACAATGAAGCATGTAAGTCAAGTAGGAAATATGATACTCATCACATCCTAGTAACTATAGTGATATAATAAAATTGCATTAATAGTATTATTAAAGTTTGATGCCACGTGGACTAGCATATGGTTTCTTTATTTTTATTACAAATAATTCTTTGTCTTGGTCATTTTCTATTATATGCTCCTTTTACAGTAATATTTTTACAGGTTGTATACCTGATAATTATTTCTGTTGGTCCAATTGAACTAATATAAGTTTCTTTTCATTTTACCCTCTTGTTGAAAAATATTTTGTTTTCAATATTTACAACTTTTTTTGTTATAAAATTTTCTACAAATTTCCATTTTCACATATCTTTCTAAACTTTATCATCTGTCTATCATACATGTATTCTATTATAAGGTCAACTGTATATCTTAAAATTTTCATTATATGCTAGAAATTGATGATTAGAGTAAACTGGCCATTAAGGGTTCACCTAGTGATGTTATTAAATCTAATATGTTAGAAAAATAATTTAATTAAGGCTTGATTGGTAGTTACATAAATGATATGGATGAAGTGGTAGGTGTGCAAGAGCATTTACACTAATAGAAAATGTACGTTAGATTTCCTCATCAGGATGTAACTGATGTAGTAGGTGCTTAAGTTTCTTATTAAACGTCCATGAGAACATAGAGAGCTTTGACTAAGGTCTGTCATGGAGTTACCCTGGCCAAGTGTTGAAATATTGTAACTTAGAAGAATATTCTATATGTATTTATTTTTGGTCCCCGATGGTCCTACTAGGAGAACCACTTGTATTACTTTGTACCCCGATGCTCCTAATCGGAAGAAATAATAAGAGTCATGAGGCAGTCCCCTCTAATTGTAAAGGTGGGTCACTAGCACCCCAGTGTGGTTACTTGAGCCTACATGCGTAACTCGAGCCTACATGATTAAATCAAGCCTACATGACAGATGAGTTAAATTAAGTGAACGGATGAATATAAATAGAGGTGTAGCTCTCCTCATTTGAGCACACACTCTCACTTGTGTAGCACATTAGTGGAGAAGAGAAGTAGCTAGATAAGGAGGAGGATCAAGCTTTGATCTCCTTGTTGGTTTTATATTTTATCTTTTATCCTTTTCAGGCATCTATATTGAGGAATATTTTGCTGGGTTTTTCCCTTTAGGGTTTTCCCAGGATAAATCCTTGTGTTCCTTTTGTATGGTTGTGCTTATCTATCCTTCAGTGATCCTGTTTATATGCTTTTGTTATGAATATGAAATGAAATACTAATGTCTTAGCTAAGCATATGAAAATTTAACATGGTATCAAAGGCACCCTGAAAGAAGACATTATGCAGCTATAGAAGCTAGGGATTCTTATTTTTTGGGTCTCTATCCACAATCGATCAGAAAAATAAGGCTAGACTGACTCTCCATTGAAGGGCGCATCTTTCTGTCGAAGCGGAATTCGATTCCAAGCATTTTCAGTTTTGGTGCAGAAAATTAGGGCTTTCTACAAAAGAAGAATTTTTGAGTGAGCCCAGCATAGGATTTTTCTCCTCATCAAAATCAAAGTTTAGAGACGTGGATGAAGAAATTTGGTTGGGTGAAACTCCAGAAAATTCAAACCCTAGTTTGACCCCGATCTCGAAAAACCCTAAATACTAAAACTGTTAAGTTTTGGTACATTCACTATATCCTGATATTGGCAAAGGATCAAGAGTTGAAAATTTCAGAGGCCGAATATAAAATCCTTATTTATACTATATCCAAAATTTATCCTCCGATTCGCTATATTCTGGGAGATATAATCCCTCCACGTTAGGGTTCTAGCCTCTTCCAGAATTCATCCCTAAACATGACACCTCGGGATAATTGATGTAGCGTGGGATACAGAGGTCCAAATGGAATTAATGAAGATTTTCTAGAAAAATCATGGGCTTTACTTTCTTTGGTCCAAATTTCAAAACCTGAAGATGAACCAGTGACACGTGGCATGTCGTACAACTTCACTGTTCTGAACAGTCCTGTAACAGGTCACATTGGGAAAATGATCATAAATCCCAATTGGTTAAACAAATTCTGATGAAACCTGTGGTTTTGGATCAGGGACATGCGAGGTTACCTCAATGCAAAATTTCTGACACGTAGGAGTAGTAATTTCAGAGATATCACAGAAACAGTAACAGGAATTTCTGTAGAAGAAATTGGAAAACTAGGGCTTCCTGTTCTGGGAGCTTCCCTCCACTATTTTCAGAAAAGCAGTACATTGGACAGCTCCATTTGAAGAGATATATATTTAAATCCAATCATATCTGAAAGATTCCAAGTTTTGAAAATTAGGGTTTCTCTGACAAACCCTAGATCAACCGGCTCCGGAAGCAGGACGGACACCTCAAATCGATAAGATCTAATCTTTTTCTATTTGCATTTGAGGTTCTCATTCCAAAGTGATCTATCACATCAGCTTGATGATAAGATTGGTGAAGTTAAAAACTTCCAAGCATGGAATTATTTTATCGTTGTGAAGAAAATGAATTGGACACCTACACGAGTAGAGAGGTTCCAGTTCTAGAGGGAGATGAGCCTCAAAGCCTTTCACAAGAAGAACTTGATCAAGGCCAAGAAGATCATTGTTGATTCAATCACGAATCAAATTGTACAACAAGTGTCTTCCCTAAAGACACTGAATATGTTTGATTCCTTGATCAAGCTATTTGAAGATAAGAACATAATTCAGAAGATGGATTTGAGAAAACAGTTGAAGAATGTGAAGATCTAGAATGCATAACATCTTGAAGCGGTAGAAGAAGAAGCAAAGAATGCAGAATTGGTGATAGCCACCTTGAATGGCCTCCCATGATCATGGGATTCATTCATGCGAGGAATGTGTTCCAAAAGGAGGTGATTACTTTTAGTTGACTTTGGGAAGAAGAATAAGCTCGTCTCATAAGAAGAGAAGAATAAATATGGGAGCAAATTGAAGATCAATCTATCACCATTCAAAGAAGATACCTGAAGCGATGAGGAATATGAAGAACTCAATTCTTGATGAACCTCTTATCCATCTTATCATTTGGATAAGAAATGATGATAAAGCAGAATGATCAAGATGGAGTCTACCCACGAAACAAATAAAAGATAAGTATTCAATTGTCATTTCATGATATTGTTTTACATTTGATTATATTCAGTTGATGTGTTATGCATGATAGATTGTTTGCATTAATGGTTGTATACTACTAATATGCATGTGATGGGTAAGTAGCACATGGTGCTATACAAATCTCCATTTCTACTTATCAAACCTATTTTCTGACATATTGGATTAGTCTAGAAAGTTTTTGTGAGATATGGATGAATGATGCATTGGATAAACAGTTGCATGATGCATAAGAATTTGTCGTTATGCATATGATTTATGAAATAGTTCTAACCATGCAACTGGTGCATTTTAATTGTAGGAAAGGTCATGTACAACCTACTACAAGAAAAGAAGGATGAGACTTCTTCCAAAGAACAAGTGATGACAATTCAATAACATGAATCTGAAGCTCCTAGGGTTAGAGACACCATGTCGGAAGAAAGAGCTTCAAAGAGCAGTAGATCCACCTCGAAGGATGAAGACTACCATGGGTATGAGAGATAACTCAAGATGAAGAAAATAATGCTATGAAAGAAGCTATGATCAAAGAATAATAGTTGATCATGGGGAATGATGTATACGATATGATTTCGAGACATAAAGGAAAGTATGTAGTATCCTCCATATGGATATACAAGAACAAGTGTACAAATCAAGGTTCGTGATTTGCCTCAGAAAGAATAGACTATGACATGACATACTCTATTGACCAGTATATATTAAGTATAGAACCACCTGTACAGAATGAAGAAGGAAGATAATAATTCACTTTAGGGGGAGTGACAATAGAAGATATCTGAGTTCGACACGGTACAACATGATGGAAAGCTTTCTGATGGATCGAGACTTTTGGGTTCCAACCTTCAAATTTGAATGCAGAAGACTAGGATATGTTGATGATCTGACAAGATGAACTCATGGAAGATGTTATGATAAAAGAATACTAGAATGATGTTTGGGATATAGTACTCAAACCAGAAAGCAAGATTGTGGTATCTTACAAATGGATTTGCAAGATAAAATATGTCGCTGATAGAAGTAAGGAAATAATTGTGGCTAGAGGTTTCTATAAGAAAGAGGGAATTAATTCTGAAGAGACACTTACTCCAAGAAGCAAGGTACACTTCCGTCAGAACTATGATGGTAGTTGCTTGCATGATGAAATAAAGACAATACTTCCTTAATGGTATGATTGGGGAAGAGTTTTACATCGAAAGGATTTGAAGTTGAAGACAGATGGAATCATATATGTAAGTTGAAGAAGGCCCTCTATGGCATGAAGCAAGCTCCCAGAGCTTGGTATGGAAGGATAGACATTTTCCTATCAATTATGGGCTTTACCAAGAGTAAAGCTGATCCTAACCTTTATCTAAAGGTTGTAGAATATGAACCTGTCATCCTGTTATTATATGTGGATGACTTATTCTTGAGTGGGAAGGAGAAACAGATCATGGAAAGCAAGAAGAAACTAGCAGAAGAATTTGAGATGAAAGACCTTGGGTTAATGCACTATTTCCTAGGTCTGGAAATATGACAAAGTTCAGAAGAAATCTTTCTCAACCAAGGAAAGTATGCGGTAGAGATATTGAAGAGATTCAATATGTTGGAATGCAAATCCATGGCCACACCCATGGACTCCAACTTGAAAATTTTAGCTGAGGACTCATCAGAGTTAGTGGATGTGACTCATTACAGACAGATCAATGGGTCATTAATGTACTAAACAAATTCTAGACCAGAAATTTGTTTCGTTGTGAACACCTTAAGTCAATATCTTGTTCAACCAAGACGGTTTCACCTCGTAACCGTAAAACATGTGATGAGATATCTGAAAGGGACTATAGAATTTGGTCTATACTATGATGGTAGCCATGAGTATAGATTGTATGGCTACACAGATGTAGATTAGGCTGGAAGTATCTCAGATAGGAAAAGCACATTAGGTAGATGCTTTTTTTTGAGGTATGCTATGAGTTCATGGTTTAGCAGGAAACAGTCCAGTGTTTCTTGTAGCACGACTAAAGAAAAATACATAGCAGATTGCTATGCTAAGTTGTGAATTCATATGGCTTCAGAAGCTGATATCAGGTCTCTTTGACCTGAAGATGGATACTACAATGATTCTATGTGATAACCAGATTTGTGATGACAAAGAACCCTGTGTTCCGATTGTAACACATAAAAATTCAGTATTTCTACATACAATATAAGATGTAGATGATTATGTTTCAGTATTCCCATACTAAAGATATAGATGATGTTTCAGTATTTACATACTGTAGATGCAGATGATGATGATTCCGTATTTCTATATTGAAGATGTAGATGGTGATGGTTTGAATGATGATGTACTGATGAAGGCTCTGTCTCGGGTAAAGTTCGAACACTTTCAAGACAAGCTTGGTGTTGTTTGAAAAGACCTTCCTTGAAAGGGGGAGTAGTGATGTTGCAGTGGGATTTTATCATCCATGGGAACTTGCCCTAAAGTGATCTGGAGACCTCGGTCCTCGAGAATGAAGAGGGATTTTATCATCCCGAGACATCTGTCCAAAAGTGATCCGGTGACCTCGGTCCTCGAGAATGAATAGGGATTGTATCATCCTGGGACATCTGTCCAAAATAGATTTGGTGACTTCGGTCTTCGTGAATGTGGTGGGATTGCATCATCCCTGAACTTTGGTTCAAAATGTATCCAAAGGTCTCGCCCCCCATGAAAGTGGTGGATTGCATCATCCCTGAACCTCAGTTCAAAATGTATCCGGAGGTCTCGGCCCTCGTGAAAGTGGTAGGATTGCATCATCCCTGAACTTTGGTTCAAAATGTATCCAAAGGTCTCGGCCCCCGTGAAAGTGGTGGATTGCATCATCCCTGAACCTCGGTTCAAAATGTATCCGGAGGTCTTAGCCCCTGTGAAAGTGGTGGATTGCATCATTCCTGAACCTCGGTTCAAAATGTATCCAGAGATCTCGGTCCTCGTGAATGTGGTAGGATTGCATCATCCCTGAACTTTAGTTCAAAATGTATTCGGAGGTCTCGGCCCCCGTGAAAGTGGTGGATTGCATCATCCCTGAACCTCGATTCAAAATGTATCAGGAGGTCTTGGCCCCCGTGAAAGTGGTGGATTGCATCATTCCTGAACCTCGGTTCAAAATGTATCCAGAGATCTCGGTCCCCATGAATGTGGTAGGATTGTATCATCCTTGAACTTCGGTTCAAAACGGATCCCATGACTTCAGTACTCGAGAACATTTGTTGATCCCAAAATTACGAGAGGAAGGATTGTCTAAGTTCCACATATGTGTTGGTCCCGTAATTCCGAAAGGAAGCATCATTAGTAACTCTGTAAAGACCTAAATCCCGTAATTATGAAAGGAAGGATCATTGAATTGATCTCATAATTCCAATAGAAAGGATTGTCTGAGTTCCACAGATGTGCTGATCTTGTAATTCCAATAGGAAGGATTGTCTGAGTTCCACATCTATGTTGATCCTGTAATTCCGAAATGAAGGATCATTAGTAACTCCGTAAAGACCTAAATCCCATAATTTCGAAAGGAAGGATCATTGAATTGATCCCGTAATTCCAATAGGAAGGATTGTCTTAGTTCCACAGATGTGTTGATCCCATAATTCCAATAGGAAGGATTGTCTAAGTTCCACAAATGTGTTGATCCCGTAATTCCAAAAGGAAGGATCGTTACTAACTCCATAAAGACCTAAATCCTATAATTCCGAAAGGAAGGATTGTTACTAACTCCATAAATACCTAAATCCCACAATTCCAAAAGGAAGGATCATTGGTAACTCCATAAAGACCTAAATCCTGTAATTCTGAAAGGAAGGATCATGTTGATGTTTTGATAATGTTGATGTTTTTATGATGATGACGTCGTACTGATTGAAATATCAGAATATAATGATGATGTTGTTGCTGATGATGATGATGTTCTCTGATCGAAAGATCAGAATATGATGATGATGATGTTTCTCTGATCGAAAGATCAGCAGTTGCTGATGATGATGATGTTCTCTAATTTAAATATTAGAATATGATGATGATGCTATTGCTGACGATGATGATGTTCTCTGATCGAAATATCAGAATATGATGATGATGATGTTTCTCTGATCGAAAGATTAGAATTTGCTGATGATGATGTTCTCTGATTGAAAGATCAGAATATGATGATGATGATGTTTTCTGATCAGAATATCAGAAGTTGCTTATGATTATGATGTTGCTGCTGATGATGATGTTTTCTGATTGAAAGATCAGAATGCGATGATGATGATGATGTTTCTGATCGAAAGATTAGAATGTGATGATGATGAGATCCTGATGGTGATGTCGATGACATATTGATCGAAAGATCAGAATATGATGATGAGTTTATGTTAGAGTATGATGATGTTTGGTTGATGATGTTGATGTTTTCATGATTTTTTCATGATGTTTTCATGATGATGTTTCTGATCGAAAGATCAGAGTATGATGATGATGTTGTTGTTGATCGAAAGGTCAACGTGCTGAAGAATATGTTGCTGATCGAAAGTTCAAAGTGTTGAAGATGATGTTGCTAATCGAAAGGTCAAAGTGCTGAAGAAGATGTTGTTGATCGAAGCGGTCAAAGTACTGATGATGCTGAAGACTAAATATTGGAGATGAATACTACATGATGTTGAAAAGCTTCCAATGATTTATAGATGTATCACCCTGATGATGTTGATGATGTCCTCTATCTCTCTCCTATTATTGTTGTTGTTGATGTTGTTATAGAATACCCTTCTCATTAAGGGGGAGTGTTGAAATATTGTAACTTCGAAGAATATTCTATATGTATTTATTTGTGGTCCCCGATGGTCCTACTGGGAGAAACACTTGTATTAATTTGTACCCCGATGCTCCTAATCGGAAGAACTAATAAGAGTCATGAGGTAGTCCCCTCCAATTGTAAAGGTGGGTCATTAGCACCCCAGTGTGGTTACTTGAGCCTACATGTGTAACTCGAGCCTACATGATTAACTAGAGCCTACATGATAGATGAGTTAACTTAAGTGAACGGATGAATATAAATAGATGTGTAGATCTCCTCATTTGAGCACACACTCTCACTTGTGTAGCGCATTAGTGGAGAAGAGAAGTAGCTGGAGAAGGAGGAGGATCAGGCTTTGATCTCCTTGCTGGTTTTATCTTTTATCTTTTATCTTTTTAGGGAATCTATATTGAGGAAGCTTTTGCTGGGTTTTTCCCTTTAGGGTTTTCCCAAGATAAATCCTTGTGTTCCTTTTGTATGGTTGTGCTTGTCTATCTTTCAGTGATCCTGTTTATATGCTTTTGTTATGAATATGAAATGAAATACTGATGTCTTAACTAAGCATATGAAAATTTAACACCAAGTCCGTAATGTTATTACCACTAAGTTAAGGATATTCTTTTGTAAATATATAGGCACCAAGTTGTCAAAAAAATTTCTTTGCATGGAATAGAGTTCCAGTATAGCTTATGATTTTTGAACTTTTAAGAAACTTCTTAGAACTTCTCGGTTAGAGTCAAATCATGGTATTACAATCAATTACTGTGAATCTTAAGATCCCAGTCCTACCACTGAAGTCACTTAAGGAAGCTCAGGATGTAATGGTCAATGGGAATGGCTATTATTGCTGTTTTTTTTGCTATGCAGGACAGGAAAAAAATATTTTAAGACCATTAAATTTTAGAACCACTATTACTGCTAAGCAATATTGAAAAAATCCACATATTTTCTAAGTTTGAAATATTGGAGGTGTGTTGAACAATGAGGTAAAAGTAAAACTAGCCAACCTGTGCTTATTTAAAATTTGTTACTCTCTTTTTAGTGTGTTTCATATAATGTAGAAAATATGCCATTATATTATGTCTCTATGTTTTCATCTATGACATGAACTTTGGTCTAACTGAATTCTATACATTCCATTTGTGTTAGAACGTATGTATTCATTGGAAGCTATTTCGAATGTGAAAACAACTACTGTTGGTTTTCTAGTTGTATGAGTGAAGATCACACAATGCAAAATTTGCTTTATGTTTTTGTGCTTTTAGTCATGCCAACTCAACTTGGTCTAGTTATCTGGAATTTTGTATTAAGGATAAACTATTGTTGATATCAGTTTTGTCTCTTAAAATTTTTTGCTTTAGTGGAAGCTTTGATGACACTTTCTCTATAAATTCTTGCTAACAATTCTCTTTTGGGGACTAAAGATGGATGGGAAAATCATTGGCTGATATCTGATTGGAAGAAGGATGAGGGCACAGTAGGGAAGTGGCTGCATACTATTGTAAAATGGAACAATGACCTTGATGCGAAAGGTATGCGTTCATATATCTTCATGAGGTTCTACTTAAAACGGATTAATATTATGGACATCGCTTTGGATATGGGGATAAATTGGGATGTCTCTAAACTAAAAAATGCATTATTAATCTTTTTTAATAGCTTATCATTGCAAGTGTTCTATAAAATATGGATTTGGTACTAAGAGCTTGCATAGAAGTACTCAGCAAGTGATTTACATGGATTAATACAGGGATTATGATAGTTGAATTATCAATCTTTGTAAGGGGGTTCTAACTAGGTTGGTAAAAGTAGGGATTCAAAATACCCCGATTGCACGTTTCTTTTCCATTTCGGCCGAGTTTCCAGAGTTCAACAACAAGGACAAGACACTTGTTCTTCAATTTTCTGTAAAGCATGAGTAGAAACTTGATTTTGATGGTGGATATGTGAAGCTACTGAGTGGTGATGTTGACCAAAAAAAGTTTGGTGGAGATACAACTTATAGCTATCTACTCAACTTATCCCTCTTCAACATCGCTTCCATTAATTGATGCCTTAAAGTTATGTTTCTTTCCTTTGTGAAACAAGGTATACATTTTAAGCAGTAGCTTTGCTTTGATGTCTAACTAGCCTTTTTCGTGATGGTAGTATCATGTTTGGTCTGGATATATGTGGTTATAGTACAAAGAAGGATCATGCAATTCTTGGTCATCATGGAAAGAACCATCTTATAAAAAAGGATGTATCATGTGAAACTGATAAGTTGACTCATGTTTATACTTTCATTCTTCACCTTGATGCTACCTACAACATTCTTGTTGACAACAAGGAGAAATATTATGGAAGTTTATACATCAATTGGGATATCTTACCACTAAAGCAAATAAAAAATCTTAATTCCAGAAAGGTATAACCTATTGTTGCATCTGATTATGCATGTTTGCTATCAATGTGTGCAATCATTTCCTTATGGTGATGTGTTGAGTATGTGCAGCCAAAATACTGGGAAGACAAAGAATACATTCCTGATCTAGAAGACAAAAATACTGAGGTATGAATATGAAGGCCCTGGTTTGTTTTCATTTTTTCCCATTGCTTTTTTTTCTGTTTTGTTTCTGTTTCTTCTTGAGTTTAACAATATGTAATGATTGTAGCTTTTAAGCACAAATGACTTGGGTTTGGCTGTCTATGATTGACTATGAAGGATTAACAATTTCTGATCTTTCTTTGCAGGGATATGATGACATTCCAGACTCAGTTGCCACCAAGGTAATCAAAAGTATCAATTATATTGGCCTATTTTAATGTTCCTTTAATTTTCAAATATTTTGTTTTGGAGAAATTTAAATGTGTTTGTGATGATAAGATTTTGGAGAATAGAGTAGGAAGACATTTCTAGATTCTACTATATCTAGAATCGAAAAAGATGAATCATGTTGTAACCTAGGATTTCTATGAGTTTATGCCTTCTATTGCTCTAAATGTCCTGTGTTTAATAGATGGTAACAACTCTCTTGCTTCAACTCCCTGATTCAATTTTGGAGTAAACTTCTAAGTTCTAAGGTTGTTTGTAGTGGCTAAGAAGCCATAAGCTCTGAGGTATCTCTCAAGACATGCACCTAACCTTGAGTGTAAAGCGCCATTACTATTATAGTGTCCTTGTCCCAATCTTCATTCAGCCCTGAACGTGAAAATAGTCATGCAATATCCACCTTTGAATGGATAGTAATAAGTATAACCAACAGTATACAAGGTCAGAAACAAAATGTTGCAAGAAATTAAACAATGATGACAAAGTGTGCATATAATCATTCCATCCAATACAAACCAGCAATCAATGTAACCTTACTAACCATAGTTTGGGTGGCAGTGTGCAGGTGTTGAGGACTAGTACAGAGGGAAGGTGTAGCAGGCTATGTATAATAGAGGGATTCCAGTGTAAGGGAAGCATGTGTGGCTAGTAAAAGGCTGGGAATTACCCCAAAAGTGAATACCAAGCTTCTTATAAAGGCTTGTAAGGGGTTTTTCTAGAACATAGTGAGGGTACCAAGAGGCACAACGGAAAAGGTCAAGTGTTGCGGGGTGAGGACTATGGGGGAAATGGAGGAAAGGAGCAGTCCGAGGGTTTGAGAGACTAGGTAAGTGAAGGCAAGGGAGGAATGAGAGATTGGAAAGGGAGGTTGAGCTAGTAAAGGAACATGCCAAGATTTTAGGGAGGGATTAAAATTTTAGGGCACGAAATTTTAAGGCCTGAAATTTTAGGGCGGGGAAATTTTAGGGAGCAAAATTTTATGGCGTGGAGTTTTATGGCCCTAAATTTTAGTGCGTGGAATTTGAGGGCCTGAAAATTTAGGAGCTGAAAATTATGGGAGGCCGTAAATTGGCCAAAAATTTGATTTTTATGAAATTTATAAATTTTAAGGCTTTTTAGATGCAAAATGCATACCTAAAGCTAACATAGAACTAACCCTAGACTAGGTATTGAAGAAGGAAAAGAGGTGAAGACAAGGAGAACTAACCCTGGCAAAATGCTAACCTAACCTAGGGAATCTAGGATTAATTAACCTACCTCTAGAGAAGGATGACCTAGGTTTTAGACTAACCCTAAAATTCAAAGGTTGAACCCTAGTAGAACTCCTAGAAAAGGACATGCTTCTACACTAAGGTGACTAAGGAGAGGCAAAGAGTTTTCCAAGACAAATACAACCGTAAAGGCTACTTTTTAGTCCATCGGCATAATCATTCATCAATCAATAACAAAGAGACATCAAGAAAAAGCATGGATACCTCCTTGTGCACATTTTTTACCAACAAATCATAGCATCACCTTTAGAGAAAAAGACAAAACCAAGATACTTCAAGAACTCATCATCAAACCCATAACATGACCTTCCGCAAGAGGAGGTTCCTCACTTCATAGAGCCCTAGTAGGGTAGAACAAATGCATAGTGTTTTTATCCAATGAGTCTTATGTTAAAATGGTGTGAGGAGATCTATTTATATAATCTCTCACTCACTTTTTACAAAAATATTCAGGCCAACATCCCTTTAAAATGTCAATTTGAAATTAAAAAATGTCAAACTTAAAATTAAAAAAAAATAATAATAAAAAATAGCCATAATGTAGGCTTATAGTAGGCTACCTGGGGTATTTTCCCCCTAGGTGACACAAACTGCTAAAATGAGAAAATCTCTCTAAATGAAAGGCTAGAGTGAGTTGGAGGGAGGGCATTACACCCCACTCCAAGAATGCTGTAAAATCCCTCAATGCCCTCCTCAAAGCAACAAGAAAGCATGGTGTGGAAGATGGCTTCCTTCAATAAAAGAGACCAGGGAGAGAAGGTACCACTATGAAGAAGGGCCAAGAGGTGCCCTAAGTGGCTGTGAAGGGAGAAAATGTCTCGTAGTTGAAGTAAAGGCCACTAGAGAAAGAAAACAAGGTATGGGGTCATGTGACCTAGTGATCAACCCCTAGGAGCCCTAAACACCAACCTCGAGGTTAAGAACCCCAAGAAAGGGTAGTCAATAGGGCCATTAAGCCATATTACTCCTAAAAGAAGGACCAAAAGTCCCAACCCATGACCATCATTACTCAATAACACCCCTCCTGGTCGAAATAATTGGCTCTCTCCCCCTGGGCACATCTGAAGATGCACTGGGTACAAATGCAATGTAACCAAATTTTGTTTCCCTCCTTTAAAGGTGAGAAATAAGACTTGCTATCCAACAAATTTTTTACAAAAACCCTATAATCCCATCTAGTTGAGAATGGTTGTGATTTGATATCTAAGGAATTATTGCCTCGATTTCAAGAGTTTTTCTTGGAATCCATTAATGCCTTCTTAAACATCCACTTTTGTGAAGATCACGCCCTCTACATATATCTTTTGGTAGTTTGTTTCTTTAAACCAGATTCTTATAGGTGGCTTTGGCATGGATTATCCATTGTTCCTTTGTGATTTGATTCTCATGTACTCGCTTCTTTAGTTGCAACTATTTCAAGTTCCCAAAATGATTTTATGAGGTTCATTGCATTCTTTACTAAACAAGGGTTTATTGAGACGTTGTTTGAAGCACTTCTTTTCCCCTAACCTCTTCAGTTTGTACACTCATACATGTTTGAATAGCCTTCAGCAAGGAATTACATTTATCATCTATCTCTAATGATATGTTCATAAAACCTAACTTCCTAGTTAGTTTATATAGTTGAGCAACATGTATTAGTTATGCTTGCATTTTTTTTAGTTGCTATTTCTCATTGACTATGCATGAAATTCCTCCATGTCATTCATGATTTTTTGAAATATGTTTCCATATGGACCACGTTATGTAGCTTTTATGCCTTGAATTATATACCCATCATTTTGGGTTTCAATTACGATTATTATAACTTGACATGTAGCTATCAACTATTAACTCTAGAGTGCAACCTCTTCTCAAAAAATATACTATATAGTTTCATATCATTATATTCAACTTGTCATGGGTTATAGGGTTGCATCTACCCATTTTTTGCATTTCCAAACTTTTCCACCCTAGTTTCATTGCTCTAGATAACTGCCCACTTGCCTTTCTATTTTGCTTTCTACACTATGGCTCATTCTTTTATAATATCTTACTATAGTGGTTTTAGATATTCCTTTTTAAACAATTTAGATTTAGTTTCCTTCTCTGTCTAAATATTTTGGTCTTGTCAAGTTCATTTCATAGAGTTAAATTCAACGATCCTTTCATTTTGTATTTATTGACCATTTAAGTGCTTGTTTTGATCAAGGTTGTTGGACTTGGAATCAAGAAAAACTTGGCGAGGAAGAAAGGCCAAAGTGTTTGAATTTGATCAGGAAAAAATATTGGAAAACTGGCAAAAACCCTCTAGGTACAAAAAAGTAAAGAAATACACACAAAAATATAGAGAAATACAAAGTACAAAATCCATCATATGGGGAAAAATAGGGAAAAACTTGAGAAAAAATTGGGAAAAAATTGGAGCAAAGTTTATCTCGTGGTTAATTGTGAGCCAACTTTTGTTGACTGTATAACTTGTTCAACCATGAGTTCGACTTAGCCTAGTTCAAAAATTCTCTTTTTCAGTTCAATCCAAGTATAAGTTGGGATTTAAGGAGTTCCAGTCACGATTTAGTTGCACCTTGAGAATAAAATGTGGACTAATCACCACATTGGGATCATGTGACTATGTGCTTGGTTTGGAAAATTTACCAACATCTACAGGGTTTTGTGTAACGACAAACCTTACATGGTATCAGAGATCAGATCCTAGGTTCAATTTCCTTGAGCTACGTCGAGGGGGGGGGTGTTGTAGTATTATATAAATGTCGCACCTTTGAGAATACAATGTGGAATAATTACCAAACTGGGATCATGGGACTACATTCTTGGTTTGTAATGTTTACCAACATCTGCAAGTTTTGGTGTAACACCAAACCTTACAATGATACTGGTTTGATGGCCAATATCTTGAAAAATGAAAAAAATAACATCTCTATAAAATATTGAATTTCCTTTCCTAAACTTAATGAGGGGATCTCATTGAGTGAGAAATCTTGGATTCTCATACATTGCATGCATGCCATTGCATGGCCTTTGAGTGGTGCCTTTAGTGTTATTCCCAACTGCAGAGGGGATTTTGAGTTTTCCCCCCTAATACAACTTCCTTATTTGAATGAGAGATAGCAGGGGTTCATCCCTGGGTTGAGTAGCTATGGGCCCCCTACCTTGACAGGATAGAAAATATCTCCCACCATGAAAAATTAACAAACTCTAGTGGAACCAAACATATGTTTTAAAATAAAAATTGAAGTTACTGTTTAAGTTCTGTAGAAATTCTTTCATTGCCTTACAATTTACTGGTTTAGATATCTTGGCAATTTTTTTAAGAAATATATGATATATTGTTTCATGTGTCAAAGTGTTACGTCATGGATCAGAAAGAGTTACAACAATTTAACAACATGTTTACAAGGAATTCTTGTCTTGAAAAAGCTAGGACATGAGCATGTACCCCAATAGGAAGGGATTCAACATCGTTATGGAAAAAAAAGAATTTGATTTTAACAAGCAAAGCCAATTTCTGCGTAAAAAGCCGCATTTCCCCTTAAGCTAAGGGGGGATGGATCCTCATGAAAAGTAGCCTTACACTATTATTTTCACACAAAGCAAATAGCTGACAGCCAAATTATGCAAATGTTCCCAAGGAGAGTACCTTTTCAAGATAGTGGTGCAGTAAAAAAAAGTGAATTTTAGCTTGAAACCTTGCACAAAATGCCTTGGAAGATGGGAATCATTAAAATATATGCTCAACCATTTCTTCCCTACCATAAAGCATGCACAAAATACTGACTGGTCTCAAAAGCCAATCCTTGACCTTCCTAGGGAAGATTCCTAGATTTCCACGTGGGTTGTTCCACACAATTTAAGTTGATTTTAGCATCAGGATTTTCAGCATAGCATGAATATGGAGAATTTGAACCCAATTTTTTTCTTATTTCCAGGTGAAACATTCTTTAATTTATTCAAATCATTAAACTTATTCTGATCGCTGGAAACACATATTCTAAAATGATAACACTTTGCATTGCTTGGAAACATTCTCAGTAATCTTTATTTCTCTACAGCTGAACTGTTCTGTCTTCATTCCAAAGTGAAATGTTAGCAGGAAATTGTAATCTCTAAATCTACATCATATCCAAAATTTAGGTTCCCTTCCATTGCATCCTTTTCTTCCAGCTCCATTTCATGATTATGTGAGCATAAAGCAGTTTACACATGGTTGTTTATAATAATATTTAAAATTATTAATTAGATTTATTAATATTTTCCCTATCTCCTATTCTAAATACAGTCTTCCTTGATCCATTTACAACATCATCTCCTTCCTAATCAGGACAAAAATTTGTAGACCTAATAAGTCTCAACTTTCCATACATTTCAAACAAACAAACAAAAAAACTTATGCTCTAAACCAAGTTCAAACTAAGGTAGAATTAAGATAAGGCTACTTCTATATCTGAAATGAGAGTGCCTCCCCTGAGAACATGTTCAGAAAGGGTACCCTCCTATAATAGTAATGCATCCTTAGAAAAGTTGTCGGCTTGTAAGCTGAATTCTTGATAAACATGAGTGAAGGACATATCAATAAATAATATTCTACCTATTGAATTGGATTCAATATAGGGATTAGGATTATACTGTCAATATTGAAATGTTGACTAGTACACTATTAGAAGTTTTGAATCCCCCCGAACTTGTATTTGGTTTAACCCCTTGTCATGAGTTGTTTTCAAAAGTATCCAACGTGCATAGAATTTTGCATGATTCTTTATTCCTTGCCTCGCTGCATATCTTAACAAGAAATAATGTGAAGTGTAAATGAAAGGACCATTCCAACACCATATATATCTGATACACCTTGACATGCTTCATCAAAAGAACCCCATGATTTCTTTGGATTAGTACTTGGCAATGATCAGTTTTTGAGCCTTTTTGCCTATAAAGGCCTGTTGTTACCCTCCACGGTCACTCTAATCTTGTGTGCCACTTGCTCTCCCAATATTTTAATACTTATGATTGTGTTGAAACTCAATTTTGAAGAGATTCAAGTTTATGGTGAATTATATAGTTTTGATTACATTAATATGAGATGCATGCGTGAACGGAGAGAGTAAAAGGACAATGCCAAAGCTTTATGTAACCTTCTCATAGCTTTACACACATGGATGTTTATCAAGGCTTCAAAACTATTAATTTTCTAGTCCAATAATACTTATGATAGGGAGGACTCAATTTTGAAGAGATTCAAGTTTATAGTTAATTAGATAGTTCTGATTACATTCATTTTAGAAGCATGCATGAAGAGAGAGTAAAAGGAAAATGTCAAAGATTTATGTAACTTTCTCATAACATTACACACGATTGTTATAAAATATTTAAAATTATTAATTTTCTAATCTAATAATACTTTTATTGTGACAAACTATTGAATCAAGTTTTGAAGAGAATCAAGTTCATGGTGAATTATATAGTTCTAATTAGATTCATTTTAGAAGGATGCATGAAGAGAGTAAAAGGGAAATCTCAAAGCTTTATGTAACTTTCTCATAACTTTTCCTTGGTTTCCTATAGCTATTGAAGAGACATCTACTTGTCAAATAGCAAGCACTGCTTCACCGGGAGAGCATATCCATCTGTCTCTACAACAGGTTACTGCCACTACTGATTTTTTTAATTTCCATGGTTGTATCTAAATATTTGAAGTGCATTTGTTGTTCTATCTCCATGCAATGACTCATTTTATTTGATACTTTGTAAATTTTATGATCTTGTCTTGAAGCATTTGAAGAACAATGGACCATTTAGAATCTTAGATAGCTCATTCATTCTTCTGGGATTTCTTGCTAAAGTTATTTTATACATTTCTTGAAATATTATTGGGACTTGTTGTGCATCCTAGTCTAGCATTAAGAATTTTTACAACAGTCCTTGGAATTAGCATTACTTGCGGTATGGATTTTCCTGTTTTCTTGCATTTTTCCTCTAGTAATGTGTTATATAGTTGTTTTAGAGTCTAGATTAGTCAATACTTGCATTAGGTGTTTGTTCTTTTATTTATTACTTGTGAGAGTAGCTAAAGATAGTGGTTAGACTAGTGAATTTTCTAAGATGAACTGTTAGGGTTTTGTTAGCATGGCATACAACCTTTATTTAGTGTATAGATTACTATTATCGCCTTAGATAGTGGACACCACTCACATGAGTTATTGCACTTAGAAATAGAGGCTGCTGGGCACCACAATCAGCCTCAAATTAAAACCTAATAAATTTGCTTGTCTTCAGGTAGTACCAAGAGATCAGGTCATCTAGAAAATGGAATGAATCATTGCATGATTGGCGGTATATTTTACTCTAATGACCCCATCTTGATCAATATAAAATGTACATCTTGACTGCAAAAGATGTCTTTTCTTTTGTTTGCAGCTTATGCAAGTATTTATTCCGAAGGGGGGCATTACACCAGAGAAAAACTTGGTCTGGCACTTCCAAGGTTGAAGAGCTAAGATGTTTTGTGTTTATTAATTTTATCCTACTAATATTTGATGGGTATAACCTTATACTTGCTGATTTAATGTTTTTTGTGCAAAGTGGAGGTGACAATCTTCACCTTTTAACTTTTGACTTTCTTTTTGTTTGAAGTAATGTTCATATNTCTCTCTCTCTCTCTCTCTCTCTCTCTCTCTCTCTCTCTCTCTCTCTCTCTCTCTCTCTCTCTCTCTCTCATACACACACACACCCACATGCATATCATGCATGTAGCTCTAGTAATTTCGACATGGTTTGGGCATATGTGCAATAAAAAAATAATCTTGAATTTGGGACAACTTCACTGATTTAGTTTTAATTTTTATAGCTAGAGGACTAGGATGATGAGGAGGATGGTGAATGGAAAGCTCCAACCATTCCAAATCCAGAGTACAAAGGACCCTGGAATCCAAAGGTGTTGGATTCAAACTATTATAATTTTAGTTTTTGTATCTCATTCCTTGCCTATTTTGTTGTATACTAATTGTGCTTCCTTATATTGTTGTGTCTAATTGTGCATTCTTATAATGTAGCATCTATTGTTTTGGCAGAAAATCAAGAATCCGAAGTACAAAGGAAAATGATTTGTACAAATGATTAAAAATCTAGGTAAACTATTGAATTTCAGTAACATTTTGACTGAAATTGACCATTGTCCATATATTTCAAGTTCGTTTAGTTTTTCATATTGATTCATTATTCATGACTTTAGGATACACTGTAAGCAGATTTCAAGGATGATCTAGAACTCTATGTTTTCCCCAATCTGAAATACTTAGAAATTGAGTTATGTCAGGTATGTGATAGATGAGTTTTCCTTGTGTTAGTCATTTATATAAACTATTTTCATATAATAAATGTTCCTTGGCTGCGATTACAGGTTAAATCAGGAACATTATTTGAGAACATTTTAGTATGTGATGATCTTGAATATGCAAAGAAGTTGGCAGAGGAGACATGGGAAAAACAAAAGGATGTAAGTTGTTTCTTGGAAACTATATTGTTTAGTTCTTTACTTTATTTTCTAGGTCTACAGGTCATCATACTTTTAACATGTTAAAATTGCATTTCATCATGCTGAAAAGGAATATTTTGAAGCAGAAGAGAAAAAGAAAGATGAGGTTAGTGTATTGTGTACTTGAAGTTTTAACATTTACAAATATAAGGTGGATCAACATGCTTTGCAATGAACTATAATATATTTTATTTTATTATTTTTCATGTATGTTGCATATGATGTTTACTAACATTGTAGAAGGTGAAATCTTTCTTCCTCATAGTCCAAAACTTGATTTCCCCTTGTACACTAATGAATTATCTACTCAAATGCTACTGATTGTTTTCCCTAAACATACTCAAGATGAAACTAAGGATTCTGAGGATGATGAGACAACTGCGAGTTTTGAAACCATTTTCTTGAATTTCAATTTTTTGAGCCACTAGATGTAGAGTTACCTTTATAAAAAAAACTAGGTTGATTGTGTAAGTTGAATGACAAGTTGGTTCATGATATCTCTATTAAAGTGTGATATGAATTGTTGTTTCATGTTTTTTTTTAACATGATGAGAATGAAGATCTGGAAGAAGAGGAGGATAAGGATGATCATGTAAGACTTATGATGTGTATCTGACCCCTCTGTATTCTTGATCTATGGAGGATGTAGTTTTCAATCAAATTTAAAAAAGTTTGCTATTCTGGAACTATGATATAGATTGATTCTCTTTCAAGATGCAGAGTTGTATGTGATATACATTATCTGGAAGTCAGTTTGGGTAGAATTGATTACAGCAATCCAAATTCATGAATTAGATGTTAGAAGAACTGAGGTATTGGGAAATTTGACAAAAATTATTCAGTGCAAAGTTCGTTCATATATTGCTCAGAAAGAATTTCTTGCTTTGCAGAATGTTGCCATTGATCTTCAGGACTTATGGAGAAGTATTTCATGTTCATGTGTTTGTAGGTTTGTTGGTTCTAAATGTTTATGCATTTTGAGTACACCTACTATTTGATGGAGTTGTTTCCTTTTTCCATGTTAAATCTTGTGAAATTACTATGTACATTTTTCAGTTATCTGTTTTCTCTTTTTAGTGAGCAACACAATTTATTGCTTAACACATGTTGTTTGTAGGTAACCTTAATCATAAGACTTATGACAAAATGAGGAGGGAGGATGTTGCAGTGTAGATACAGAAGCATGTGCACAGATATAAATCTTAGAAATATCAATACCACGTGCACATGCAGTGAGGATACAGAAGCATGTGCGTAGGTAGAAAGCTCATAAAGTAGGCCATTGCGTATGAAGAGCCTGTTACTGAGGCTTTTCCATTGAGTATGAAGAGCCTGTTGCTGAGGATTTTCCATTGAGAATGAAGAGCCTGTTACTGAGGGTTTCAACCTGCTAAGTATGGTTTTGAAGCTACCACAGGATGTAAGTATGGCTTAGCAACCAAGTACAAGTGGGATGGTTTAGCCATTGTAATATTTTGAAAAGTCATTGATGTTCTATATGCTTTTCATGTAAATTTATATGGAGATAGTTTTTGAGAAAACTCATATTTATTGTAATACTAGACATATCATATAATATAATTTGTGCGATGTAAAACTTAGATGGTTGTACTGTATATTATTTATAAGTGTTGTAACTAACTAATTAATGTGACATTGCATAATTCACATGTGTTTTAGATGATGATAAATAATGTACGATTCTTTTTTAATTTAAACATAATATCATATTAAAAATTTATATTGATTAATAATGGACACCATTAAAACTACTAAAACATAATGACCACACATAAAATGACTAAAAATGACTAAATTAGTGACCAATAAATGAGATTAATAACCAAAATTTGCATATAAAACAACAAAAAATTGAGAGATATGTGACCGAACAATGAGATATAAATGATAAAAAAATGACCAAAATTCGCATATCAATGACCAAAAATAAGTTTTGGTGGCTAATTTACGGTCTTTTATTACGCGGCCAAATTTGGTCATATTCTAGTTTGTCACATGGTCATTGATTTGGTCATAAATGTGGTCATATATTTGATCATTGATTCAAATTTATGACCAAATTAATGACCAAATATATGACCAAATTAATGACCAATTAACAAGCTATAAATGACCAAAATAAAAATGACCAATTTTGGTCGCATAATAAAAGACCGTAAATTAGCTACCAGCGATTGCCAAACCAAAAGTGTTCATTGATATGCAGATTTTGGTCATTTTTTTGGTCACTAATCTCTCATTTTACACTAGTGGCTTGATCAATATCATGTAATAGAAATCACAGGGAAACAATCAAACATTGGGAAGAATCATTGCACTGATAGGGCAACTATATACAGAGATGACATGATGGATGATTGAAAGAGCTACCTAAACCACAGAATGCCAACTAATAACAGGTCAAACCCATTGAAAAATATCCCTAAAATTTCCATGTACCCACCATTGTATGTATACATTTAGGAACGTTTCATACCCACTCCAAAGCCCCTAAGAGTAGGGAAACACTAGGTATGAGCTGGCTAAACCCAACATTATTAAAAGATATATCTTTGGCGGGGAATCAAATGTAACTTTTAGAAATGAACTTGTTTTAAATAATTAAAATCCTTAATCAACCAAAAGCTTCATTCCTTTACCACAACGAATAAAATACCTACCACAAACTTTTGCTGCAAACTACAAAATAGAAGGTTTAAGATATTTCAAAATATACCAGCAGGTACAAAATATTGGCATTCAAATAAAAAATTTGTGTATAGTTCCAAATTTGCAAACATGTAAAAAATGCATTAAAACCAACACAAAATCAGAAAAGGTCCTTAGTGTTACCCTCCATTTTGTATGGGTGTCAACTGATGATTCTAATCACACTGTCCAAGGGTGAAGTGGTCATGATTGTAATCTTGAAATCAAATCTAGGCAGTTCTAAGTTGGTTTTGAAATTTGGATAGTTTATGGAGTGTAACAGTAGTGAAACCTTTCATTTTCCATTATGAGCACAATAGGATCAATGTTGGGCATTCCTATGGGCATAAACAACTCTAGAATCAAGTATGAGCATCAAAGGGACAGATCTGAGCACTTTGGGAGCATTCTGAAAGGTCAAAACAAAGAGTAAAGCATCTCAAATCAGCTATAATTAGGCCAACTTTCAAATATGGCACATTGTAGCCCTAAAATATGATGATCAATGGCAGTAGGAGGCATTCTTTGCAATTCTGGCTGTGAAAATGAGAAATATGTGGGTGAAAGCAACCCTAACATCTCATTCATATGCCTTATAGAAGCATCCACATGAATTTTGGGCACAAACAAACCTGTTTGACAATAAAAAAGGGTATGAAGCAGACCTATTTCAACATCTTGGGAACCCTTGTGCACTTATCTATCACCAAACAGACCTACCTCTAAATCTAGGCCAAATTGGAGGGTTAAAAGGCACTTCTGGGCATGAATAGCTTTATGAAAAGTGATGAACAACGAAAAAAATAGGCTTTGAGAAATGTTGGATTAAATTTGAGGGTTGAAATGACATTAAGAAACAATTCTGGGCACAAATATGGACATAAAGAGCAGACCTGGGTACTCCAACAGCCTCAAACCTTCATTCTGGGCATAAATAGGGTTGTTCCAACCTCCTAATCAGCAATTTATAGCAGTATCATGAATTTTGGGTGGTTTTTCTCCACAAAAGGGGTAAACAAACCTAAATAAAACAAATATCATTTAATTTCAGACCGTATAAACCAAGTTTGATTGTGCTTTATGTGTTTCTCAACAGTCTCTTGAAGGGGATCAATAGCAAATAACAGTCTTTGTTGGCTTTCCTTGCAACCGTAGGTCACAAAGCAACCCTAAAAATATCTGGACTTTTGCACAAGAGAAGTAACAACTCCAGTTGGCCCTAAAATACCAAGTTTGTTCTACATTAAGGTCCCCTGTGTATAAAATGGAATCCCTAAATATTAATCCGTCACAATAATCTAGGGACTAAAACATAGTCTCATAAGATATTAAAGACAATAAGGCATGAAAATGGTGTAATAGTGCTACAAAATGAGTAGCCGCTCTATATAGTCAATAAAGAATGAGTAATACGATACAATGATCATGCTGCAAGCATGAATGGCAAAGGAATTTGAAATCCCAAGGAGGTCATTTGAATTGAATGAGTGAGTCTAGCTTAACTGAATGTAAGCCACAGTCAACAATCAAGTTAACCACTGATCAAAACCCTAATTGACTCAATTGAGCCCTAACTGAAGTCAGAGTGCAATAAATGACTGAGTCTAACTGAAAGTATCTCAGACACATGTCACTGCAAGCCAACCAACAAGTGGTAGTGCATCAATGACTCCAATGAACCCCGATGAGGTTAACTGAAGTGTAACTGACCATCATAAGTGGTTGGAGGCACCTCTGTTGACTCCAGTTCATTAAATAATTAATAAATAATAAATTTAATGAGGGAAGGCACCTTCACTACTCTATTTAATTGATTGTAACCATCAGTTAGCAATATGGGGCATTAATGACACTCAGATCACCCTCATAGGGCTCTAGTTATCCTCCCCGAATGTAGGAGAAGGCTAAGTTAGCCTCCTTGACTGAAGGTAGGCATGGGTGTGATCAAGCTGATGTCATCCAGTGCTTCTCTGACATCAATTAAGTCAATAAAACTTAGGATAGTGGTTTAACTAGGCCAAATTGACCAAAATGAGTGTGTATGGTGGTAAATGTCTCCCACACCCCCCCCCCCTTACGCTATACTCAGGAGGAGTAGAAAACATAAATGCATAATAATGTTAGGGCCCCAACAACTAAGGCCATAGGTCACCCTATACAATAATGAAACTAAAACAATGCTAAAAAACAAACTAAGTGAGGAAAAAAGGGAAAACCCAGTGGGACCCCCCCCACCCCCCTCAAGCTGAACACTGAAAGTAGTCTAATCACCTTGAAGGACTCAACCCAAACAGTGAACGGAGGTAAGTGAACTTATTTTCTGAAAATCTCTTGGTGAAGATGTCTGCAATATGCTTATCAGTCTGGCAATATTGGAGAATGATGTTCCTATCATGCACTAGTTCTCTAATATAGTGCATGTGTATCTCTACATGCTTGGTCCTCTTCCTGGTAACTAGATATGTGGATATCTTAATAGCAATTTGATTGTCACAAAAGAGGATAGTGGAAAAATTACTACCAATATCAAACTCTGAAAGAATTCCTTGCAACCAAACTGCTTGGATGCAAGCATTCACCGCTCCTCGATACTCGGCCTCTGCTGAAGATAATGCTATGGCAGCCTAATTTTTTCTATACCAGAAAATGGTGCCACCACAAAATGTGAACACATATCTATAAGTAGACTTCTGATCAATAGAATCACTTTCCCAATCGGAATCTATGTATCCAACCAGCTCTAGCTCGGAGTCTGCAACACAGTGAATGTCGTAGGTCCTGGTTCCCTGAATATACTGGAGGATCCTCTTGGCTGGATTCCAATTAATATCATGGGGCTATTGCATGTATCTTTATACAACATTCATATCATAATAGATATCAGGCCTAGAATGTGTCAAGTACAATAAGCTACCAATCAGCTGTCGATAAATAATGCAGTCCATGGGAGGTGTGCTTTTTCCTTCTTCAAGGCTGATCCACTACTACATTTCGATCCAAAATCTGACGGTTACTTCCGACGGCGCGTGGATTTTTTCTTTTAAACCTACCAAAAATCACAAAGTTATTTTTTTTTTTAAAAACTGTGGTCATAAGCATCGCTTAAGCGACGACGCATAAATTGATCAATTATTTAAAAAAACACACTTAATTGGTTAAAAGGATGACTGCTCCTTATTCAAAGTTGCAAGGATGGAAATTACCATCAAGGTACCTATTGGTCATGATCTGCTTGGCCATATGTGGCCCATATGTGTTCTTCATCCAACAACAACCTTCCCTTTAATCATTCTTTGAATGATTGTTTTGGTGGTAGCCTCTATTGCTACCCAATATTCCATTGGCATGGTGGTTCCCTTTTCCAATTCTAATCAAAATGATGTTTGTTTCAATCACTACTTCCATGCCATTAAATATGCCCAAAGTGTTGCATGAATTATGTCAGCCCAACATGTCTCTTTATGTCATATTTTTTCATGAGAATAGAAACCAAAGCTTTTCTTTTGCTTCTAACTTATCCATGGTCCCTAGGGTAGTAATGACTACTCTTTTCATTCATGATCTAGAAAATTTTCATCAAACTAATGACAACCTTCCCTATGAAACGGGTGATTTGAACCTACAAAGCACATCCTAAAAAAAAACATGTAGTTGTTGCTTCAGATAGGCCCACTCAAATGCTTAAAAGGATAAATAGGAAGGATTGGGTGTAGTTCATTATAATTAACCCAAATAAATATTTGTAGTTTCATGCTTTCCTTTTAGCACTATGCACATATATTGAACCATTTGAAATAAATTTTCAATAATGTTGGCTACCAAAGGCCCAAACACAATATCAACATGTCATTTTAGTGCGGGGAAATGTCCTCTAGTATTTCTTGCATGAGATTCTACTATAAAATGCTCCATATTATATGATGGTACACATTGATGAAGTGTACCATCCATTCCAATTTGATATAATATATTTGTGACTAATTTGAGCCCTTGTTCTTTTTATCTATGCTTCACCGGGGGTTCACTTCGCTCCACAGAATGCCCTCCTTGACTCTAGCACTCTGCCCTATGCACAGTTTGCTCAAATTAACCACAGTACTGGATTTCGAGCGAATTGCAATTTCCAGGATAGAATGTCTTTTGCTGATTTGGGTGTACCACTGCCTGTGATAAATTTCTGTTCACCCGCTCATGAGTTTGTGGGTATTAAACCTCCAGATCTGATGGTGCAGGCAAGGAGGGCAAATAGCACCCGGTGATTAGCGTTTTCGTAAGGAAATTATGTCTATGAAGAAGGGATGGAGGAAATTTGGAGTTGCAGTTGTGGGTTTGGTGCTGCTATCCATGCTCGTTCCATTGGTATTCTTGCTCGGACTCTATGGTGGATTTCAGAGCAGTAAGTTCATCTGAACCCATTTCATTTTTTATTTGACTTGAATCCCCCTTCTTACAGACTGTTGTGTATGGGGAATCTGGATTTGGAGTACTTTGGCTGGGGCTGGGGCACTTACAGGTTTTTATGAAGCCCATTTGTAGAATTTGTGGTGGGTGTTTTTCATTTGTATAAAATTTTGCTAAGGAGTTGAGAACTAATATGGAAATGAAAGAATCCCAGTTGGAGAAACTTGTAGAGGAGAGGGATAACTTGCAAGGTGCATTAGATGATAAAGCAATAGTAGAGAGAGCTTTAAATGGTGAGAAGCAGGAACTCTTGGCCGCAGTTTTGGAAGCGAAAAGAAGCAATGAAGTGATCATTAAACACAAGGAGGAGGCAGAGTTAGGGTGGAAAAATGAAAAGGAGGAATTGGGTTCTTCTCTTGCAGATTCTTCCAGAAAAACTCGGGGATTGGAGGATACTGTTGAAGGTCTAGAGGCTGAGAATAAACATTTGTCTGATCAGATGGAGGCGATGCGAAGCCAATTGAATGCTGAGATTGCGACATTAAGTGAGTCTCTGTTGGAGACGAGGAGGGTTGTGGATGAGATGACAAGAGAGAAAGAGGATCTTGAAACAGAGGTTGATGCAGTGAATAAAAATGTCGAAATATTGTGCAGGGAAAATGAAGAGCTAGGGCACGATATTAATTCTTTGAAGGGTGAGTTGAGGTTGAAAGATGATGTTTTATTTTCTTTGGAAAATGAGAAAGAGGCTCTGCGTGCAGATTTGGTGAACACGAAGGAAGAATTCCAAACTGTACAGGTTGCAAACCAGTAGATAAAAGGAGAAAATGATAGTCTCCTGAGTCAGTTGGATGAAGCGGTTAAACAGCTATCGAAAATGAAAGAAGAAAATGGTAGTCTCCAAGGCCAGTAGGATGAAGCTGTTAAATAGTTATCAGAACTGAAGGGTGGGCTTAATAAGGCTGGTGAAGATCTTTCAGATGAAAATTTGAAGCTGAAATTAGAAAATGTGATTCTACAGCAAAAGGTAGATGATATGGGCTCTTTAATTGCAATATTAGGGAGAAAAATTGATGTGTTGCAGGAGGAAAACCTTAAATTAATAGAGGACAAGGATGAACAAAACAAGGAGATTGTATTTTTGCAGGTGCAGAAGTCCTGCATTGAGAAGGAGATGGATATTCTTGCAAAGAAGCTAGAAGAAGTTCCTAAACAATCAGAAACTGCTAGCAGGGACATACAGCATACCAGTGATTTAGAGAATCAGGTTTTGACCATTGCTTCGGAAAAAAATGGTCTGGAGGATATTAACCGCTCTCTAGAAAGTGACACGATGAGGCTGACCTTAGGTTCCATTGTAGATGAACAAGACCAACTCAAAACAATGATAAGGGATTTGGAAATAACTTTGGAATCTGCTCAAAAGACCCTTGAATACAAGAATAGTGATATCGAGCAGTTGATGTCTGAGCTTCAAATTCTTGAAAAACGAAAAGGAAGCAGTCTTGCATGGCCTGTTGTGGCAGCATCAACTGGCACTTTAATTGTAGCAGCATGCGTCTGTTACCTCAAATACTCAAAGCATCACTAAGTTATAGTTGAAGTCTTTGCTATTGCTGTAAGTTTCCTGTAACACATGATATTTAAAATTTTCAGCTTCACATTAGTAGCTCACTAAAAAGTTTGTTGATTGAACTGAAGGCAATTTGTTGGATTGCATTCTCAAAACTCATGCTATATACACTCCGAGGAGTTTTCATGCAAATGTAAGGGCTCATATTATTAGCTCATTCATTTGTAGAAATACAAATATTTTTGAACCAATAAAATGTTTTTCTTTTCTTTTTTCCTTCCAAATGAATGATAGAGTTTTGATTTGAAGTTACATATTACCTGAGCACTGGGTATTCTACATGTTAGGCATGTGAAGCCTGATACTAGTCAATGGGCTTATTGTGGTTTTCTTGCAATTTTCAATTGTCAGAGGAGGTTTTAAGTGTTATGTTTGTGATATTTTTTCTGTTCCCTTTTATATGGATGAA
>LPNX010665163.1:211501-226529 GCA_001517045.1 Pseudotsuga menziesii | reverse complement strand
TTACAAACATTTTTTATGTGTTTGTTGTATAATTTTATGTAAAATGTGTTAAATGCAAATCCAAGATGTAATTAGCATATGCATCTGTTAATGAATTTTTATTCCTTGGAATATGATTGAATGTAATGAACTGAAAATTTATTTTCAATAACATAACTTGCATAAACTGATGCAATAGAATAGGGTTCCACACCTGTTAATCCCAATTGAGCTGGGAAACCACCAGTTGAGAGTCCATTCAGACTTCCAACTGAGTGATACCACGTGATAAAGAATCCCATAGAAGTTCAATGACAGCCCTATATTCAACCACATTATTGGAAGCAGAACCTAAGCAAGTGCCTCCTGAGACAACTAACTGTCCGTAGGGCGAATAAATGACCCATGTAGCCGAAGCTAAATTACAAGTGTGGTGACTAGCGCCATCTGCAAAACCTACGAACCTCTTGGAAGACATATGAAACAACCATCAGATGGTATATAAAAACACAAACTGACGATCTAGTGTACATAAAAATACATACAATAAGATATAAGAAAAAGTGCTAAGCCTAAGCATAGTACTTTTTAGGTAGAGCCCATTTCTAGGCTCAGCCAGCTTATTCCCATCGAAATCTATCAATTCATATGCGCCCTTCTTTAACACCTTCGACACGATATAAGGTCCTAACCACATAGAACTAAACTTTCCTACCCCGATGGGTTCTTTGTCTTGGTCCCAGAGGAAAACAAGTTCCCCCTTAGAGAAAATTCGAGGCTTGACTGATTTATCATATTGGCTTTTGACCCTATTTTTATGAGCTTGGTTTGCTATCAGTGCATCTCTACGCTGTTCATCAAGATGTTCTAAATGTAATAGACGTTCTTCAAGCTCAGTTGTATTAGGTAACACATGAATAGCAATTCTTAAAGACATGATTCCACATTTATTCGGGGTACACCTTCCACTCCATGGACAAGTTGGAAGGGTGAAAACCCTGTAGTAGTTTTTACATTAGTCCAATATTCCCAAAGTGCAGGATATAGCATGATATGCCAGTTGGAACATGCTGCATTAATAGTACGTTTGAGGATAGTCTTCAAAGTTTTATTAACAGCCTCGACTTGACCGTTTGCTAGAGGATAGAACAAAGATGAATGTTCTTGTCTAAATCATAGCATAGTGGTCAATTCAGTCATCATGCTATTTTGGAAATGAATTCCATGGTTAGTGATAATCACTTTAGGTATACCAAATCATGCAATAATTTGATTGAACACGAAAAAAGCTGTAGTTTCCCCGTCAGCCTTAAAGGTGGGCATTTCCTTTGCCCATTTCGTAAAATAGTCCACAGCAACAAAGATATATTTGTACCCCCTAGCTAAGGCTGGGTTACATGTCACGTAATCAATCACCCACTTCATGAAGGGGCCCACTGAGATGACGGGAAATAACAGAGCAAGATGTGATCACATTTTTCTGGTGTAAAGCTGACAAGGATGACAGCGCTTCATTGCTTCCAAACATTCTTTAAAGACTATGGGCTAGAAATAACCGACACGTAATATCTTCTGGGCCGTTGCTAACCCAGATAAATGACCCCCACATGCTCCACTATGGGCATCATTTAGGACAATCTCCACTTCCTTGTGGGTAAGACATCGATGCAAAATGGAATCTACCCCCATATGGTATAAAGTATCTCCTATGATGAGGTAGTTCTTGGCATGTAGGCGTAGTTTACATCGTTCTTCCCATGAGAAAGCTGTAGGATACTTCAAAGTCTAGAGATAAATAAGTATATCTCTGTACCAAGGGTCAGAGGTGGAAATAAATAAAATGTGCTCATCTGGGAATGAGTCTTCTTCAATAGCTACATCCTCTTCTACTGGAAATTCTGCAATAAGCTCAGCAAAAACTAAGGATTTTTTGGATTTGGTAGATTGAAAATCCAAGTCAAACTCTTGGAGAATGACTATCCATTTGTTGAATTTTCCTCCAACTATCCGTCGGGACAAAACATATTGAAAAGGATTAACATCTGCTACTATTGTCATAGTCCTTAGTAAGATGTAGTGACGTAACCTCTGAACAGCATAAACAGCTGCTAAGGCCAACTTCTCGACGTGGGAGTACCTCACTTTAGGTCTGGCTAAAGTAGGGCTAAGATAGTAAACAACATGCTCTTGGATCTTATCATCCTCCTGAACTAGGACCACCCCTATGGTTGACTCAGATGCGACCAGATACAATATAAAATCCCTAGATTAATCTGGTGGACGCAATAACGGTGCCGACAACAAAGCTTTTTTCAATGCCTCGAATGCTAGTTGTGTAGTTTCATCCCATACAAATGGGGTGTCCTATTTTAATAGGCGCATGAAACCTTTAGTAATCTTGGCATAATTTACAATGAAACGTCAAAGAAAATTGGACTTCCCCTACAGGCTTTGAATTTTCCTGATAGAATGAGGAGGAGTCATATTTACAATGGCCTCAACTTTCAATGAATCCACCTGAATGCCTCTATTAGAAACAATGAATCCGAGCAGTCTCCCTCACTCGATACAGAACACACACTTGTGGGGATTCAAGTAAATTTTATAGTATATGCATCGTTCAAAGTGATCTGGATGATCGATCCTCTTACGAGAATGTTCAGGTAGATCACCAAGGTAAGGTTCGACAATGGCTTTAATATCATGAAAGGAAAAATTCACTACCCACTGAAAGGTTGCCCCAACATTTTTCAATCCAAAGGGAATTTTCTTGTATGCAGAGGTACCCCAAGGACAAATGAAAGCTGTTTTATGTTGGTCTTCTGGTTTAATTTGAATTTGATTATATCCAGAGAAACCATCCATAAATGAAAAGACTTCACTTCATGCGCAAGCATCAATAATTTGATCTATAAATGGCGTGGGACAGTTGTCCTTAGGACAGGATTTGTTTAAGTCTCTAAAGTCAGTATAGATGTGTATGGTACCTTAGTATTTATCAACAGGAACAGGGTTGGATACCCATTCCGTCAAAGCTATGGGATAAATAAAACCAACTTTGAGCAGTTTTTCCACTTCATCCTTCACTGTCGCCGCTTTACGTGGGTTAACAGGTCTCAACTTTTTCCGAACAAGTTTAGCATCAGGGTATGTTCGGATCTCGTACTCGACTATAGATGGATCAATGCCTGGCATCTCCTCATATGACCAAGAAAAAATGTCACAGAATTCCTTAAACAAGGCCATATAGACCGCAATATCCTCAGGAGAGCAGTTTGCGCTGATATGTATATTTTCCACAACGTCAAGATTTATAGAGATGTTGATAGGGATGGTAGCATAAATATTTTCCATATTCCCCTCAGCGAACATTCCTTCCCTTGGTAAGGGATTAACGGGCATATCAACATCGTCTGCCAATCTCATATGAAATTCTTGATTCTCTATCCTGCTTAACTCTGGAAGAAAATAGGATCAATGGTGAAGATATTCATAGATATTATCTCGTCCACACATAGCTTCCAGAATGGCTTCATCAGAAGGTAAAACCATATCTAAACAATCTGTAGAATGCAAATATTTTTCTGCCCAAGCAGGTAGATAGACTTTTTCCAGTTCCTCTGAGACTGTGAGGGGGACCGAAATGGGATCAACAACGGTATTGGTGATAGCTTGATAAGCCACTTCCACTATCGATAAGGGCACTTTAGGTTCAAGGTGGGAAGGGAGAACCCAAGGATCAGTCCTATCAACAACCATGGCTATGGACTTCCCCACATTAGTAAAACCTATATAATTAATAGGAGCTAGAAGATCAAATGTGCCCATCAATGATGCGTACATTCCAGCCCCTAAGCTCTCTAAAGCAAGTTTGACCTGATCAACCAATGGCACAGTGGACTCATTAGATTCCATGTGGCCTTTTCAAGTAAAATTGGGTTGGTCAATAGTAACCAACTTCCCTTTGTGTGGAAACACTACCACTTGAAAGACATCTGATGCAATAGCAGACATGGCATAAGTCCAGCTTCTTCCCAAGAAAAAATTATAGTCTAAAGGTGCATCAATCACCTCCACCTCAACAGACACCGCTTTTCCTACCAGCTTAATTTCAAAAGCTGGTAGGATACCATGCATATGGAATGACCTTCCATTGAAAGCAGTAAGCAGGGTGTTTGATGGGACCAGCTCTGGGGATCCAAGAGCTTTCCAACTTGACAAGGACATAACACATGTAGAAGCACCATCGTCAACAACTTCCCTTCCAATGGTCTTTCCACCATGGATGACATCTATCGACAAGGATACATGATATGGTAGGTGAATTTTGACATTAGAAAAATTAAATTTTTCCATGAGACTCGATGAGTCCATACTACCTAAGGCAGCTAAGAGTGCATCCTGCTCAGCGGGACAACTCTGTAACACCTCTAAAGCTGACATCGCACAAGGTGTCTGGGCTAATTCTTCAACTACGAAGTAGTTTGCTGCAGCCCCAGCATTAGGATTATGCAAGGTCTTCTTAAAGACACCTTTCAGTATCTTGGCCATAATCTTGGCAGGTTTCTCGATTGTGAGAGGGTTAGAAGTTTCACCTATGGACTTACCCTTCTTCGAGTTCTCTTTTTCATAGTTCTTATTTTTGGTATGTAGTAAAGTTTGAGATTGAACCATGTTGATATAATTGGGGTTAGGGGCATTTGGAGTGCCCCCTGCTACATTCGAAGCTGAAGCAGAATTCTATCCTTGGGGAAAAGGATCCTTCAAGATAGCCAGTTATTGAGCTTTTAACAACTTCTGAGCTTGTTCCATAAGGGGACAAATATGGGTGAGGTGATCTTCATGGCACAACTTACATGGGAATTTCACCTTCTTCTTCTCTTTCTTTCCCCCATCAGCATTGTTTGTAGGTTTTTTCTTGTTTTGATTCCCCTCCCCTTTCTTTCCTCTCTTCTTTTTCCCATCGGATTGCTGATTTCCCTTCTGAGAGGTCTGTGCAAAAACATTTGCATTTTGGGGTGAGGGGGTAGCTCTTGCTGCCTCCGTTGTAGAATGTTTGACAGACAAATGATGGAGCTATTTGGCCAAAGATTCTACAGTGGGAGAATTAATGGAACCAACCACACCATTGGCATGGGGTGCGGGCTTAGGTTTCTCTGCATAATGTGTTGGCCTCAATGCCTCAGGGACAATCTCATATAAGATCCCAGACTGAGAATATATCAAATCTAGTTGCTGGGCCCTGAGGATAGCTTCTTCCTCATTTGTCACTCCTGAAGTAGATACATCCTTAGATATATAAGGAAATAGGGATTTAAGGAACCATTCTAATAAGAACTCAGGAGGAATAGTGGCTTTAACAAGGTTCTTTCACCTCCTCCACTCTTGGATGTGATCCAAGATATGGGTGGCCTTGTTCTACCAAAAGGTAGATAACAAGTCCATTCCGAAATCTTATCAGATAAGAAGCTGGAAGTGACTAAGGAATGCATTAGCCAAGTCCCAAAAACTGCTAAACGTAGCAGAAGGCAACTCAATGTACCATTTTGTTGTAGTACTCATCAATGTTCTTTGGAACAGCCTCAACCAAGCTGAATCTTTGTTCAGTGAGTTTGAAGAGAACCATAAATGAAAAGTGGTGGCATGAGCCCTAGGATCTTCACCAAATTTGCCTTCAAATTTTGGGATGTCTGAGGGCAACTTGGTAGGGACAAGTGGCCAGGAGGGATCATGCCTCACTGGGTCATTCATTAGTTTTGACAAATTTGGCAAGTTTAACATTGCCAGGAAAGGAAGCGTAGGTCTAACCAGAGCACTAAAAGTACCAGTTTGGGGATTAGAGGGACCTTCCCCTGTGCTCCCATATGTGAAGGTGGGGTTTCCCCCTGTTGTCGGTTATGAAGTGGATGGGTTGCTTTGAAAAGGGTTCCATCCATAAGCCATAGGATTGTTTGTGTAAGGTGCAGTATAAGAGGTTCTAGCTGCCCTAGTCAAAATTGGGGTTTGAAATACAGGAGCAGGTATCCCTCCACTAAAAAGCGAAAATGGAGAGCTCATGAATGGAGCAGAGACTAGAGTTTGGAAACGTTGACAATAAGGGTTAGTGTTTCCGAACTATACCCCTACATAAGAGGGTGATGGGCCTATGTATGGAGTGGATGGGGGAATGTGCCCCCCATTCTAAGGAAATCCTTGGACAAAAGCCGAGGATCTTATAGTACCACTCTGGGCAGTGTATGTGAAGGAGGTTGGAACTACAGGTACACTAGGAATCCAAGTGAACATACCACCAGAAGCACCTGCTAGGCTTGTGGAAAACGATGGTTGAACCACTCAGCTCACTAGAGTTAAGGGTGTAGTAGGTATGCTTATTCTAGGGGTACTTATTGAGGGAGGTAGCACCCCTTCAGCCAGAGTGGTTGAGGTGAAGGTAAAAGAACTTTCTCATGCAGTCGACATTGTCCTGCCCACAGGGACACCAATCATGGGTGGATCAAAAGGATGAACCTGAACAATCACATGACCGTTTAAGTCAGTTAGAAGTGTATTACACTTCCTTGCAAACTCGTCAACCTGCAAGTCTTCTATCTCAACTGTGTTTAAATTAAGATGGTTTTCCCTAAGTTCTGGTTCACCCAAAACTTCGCTAACTCCTATCGGTTCAAAAGAACCATCTGTGTCCAATCTCTGCCTTTGAGGGGGAGGTGGAGGTTCCAATGTGATAAGAGGAGGAAGTTTTTTCAACCTTTGTGACCTTCTTATAGGTTGGTCCTCCATGATTGTAAATTTTAATTTTCAAACCCTAAGGTCAGCTAAACACAGACAAACCACAGAGCAATCACTAAGAAAATTCCTAAAGTCTCAACAGTCAGAAAGGGTAAAAGATATGGTTTCCTGAAGAAAGCTGAAAGACAGTCTCTTGGCATCCTTGAAAAGGTTCTTAGGCACAAGCAAAGGAATCACCCACCACCCTCCTACACTTTCAACAAGGGTTACCTTCCAAGCTCGTCCAAGGTGAACCAGAAATAGCCTTTCGGTTTACCTGTGTATGAACCCTAGATGTCAAGAGACTAGAGGCTACCTTAACTATACCAATAGTCTGGGGGGACTGTCACAAGCCTAATTTGTACACATGGGCAGGGTAGCTAAGCTTGAAACTCTATCTAGGACAGAATCCCCAGATGCGTAAAAACCTTGGCTTATGTTTCGACAAAAAATCGGAGGGTTATCTCCTCAGTCCAATGCCTCCACGCGGCCTCGTGCTTGAATCCCATTTGAGAGGAGCTTCCGAGATACTATTGATAAAGAGAAGGATTTACCTACCACTATGTCTGAATTTAAATAATTATGGGGATTTTACACTTCCTATCCCACAAGTCTAGCCTAAGCTAGTAGGTGTAAGGCCCTATAAAACAAAAATTACTAATAAATTTTAATTATAGCGTTTATTTTAAGGGCTATTTTTTACTCAGATAGCAAGTGGAGTGAAACACTATGATGTTATTGACTCGATAAGAAATGTAAAAACAACAGGTGTATAATTCCAAATCAAATTATCACTACTTAAAACAAGCTTCTCTTTTCTTTTTTTTGTAAATATAAACTGATGAAAATGCAAATAATAAAGAGAAAACCAAGACTATATTTTTGTAATTTTTGAGATTTTATTTCAAAACTGAAAATAAAACTACCATATGCAATTCAAATGCAAAATGTTTCAAATGTTTTTCTTTTCACTTTTCAAATTCCTCAAAGATTTATAATGCACCTAAATGCAAAATTCTTGAGTATGCTTGGATAATATAACTATATAAAGTGAGCAAAATGAAGTAAAGTAGATTTATAAAAACCAAAAATCAGCCACCTAAGGAAGACTTGGAACACACCCAACTGGGAAGATACAATGAATAGAAATCACCAAAATCAATCAAAGGCAAGTGACAAACCAACACTATTCAGAAATAGAATGGTATATACGATATCTAGAACCCTGATCACTAATTCAGACAACTAGCACTTGGACCTATTACCCAATAAGAAAATCCACTTCAAAATGCTAAAAGAAAGACAATCCAACCAATAAGAACCCAATTGCTTAACAAAAAGCACAAAGTATGGTTAACAGGGCAATCAAACCTACAGTACAATGCCAATACTGAAGATCACTAAGCAAGAAAAAATCCACAAAAGGACAGGGACATGCAACCCAACCCTAAAAATTTTTGTTGCTCAGGCTTGTATGCGACTATGTACAAGAGAAACCCACGTACATAGACCTCTGTATGTGACTGTGTAGCACAGCATCCAGCGTACATGAGTTAAATTTTTCAAAAAAAGAAAAAATATAAAGGACTTCAAAGCACCACTACAAGCTTGAACCAAGACAAAACACCACACACTGAATCAAAGCAAAGACTGGGCAAGGATCTACAGAGTTAACCCAAAACAGTTTGGGCTCCCTAGTGGAGTCACAAGTTCTATTGTTCAAGGATAAACACCCTTATAACCTATGGTATGGGGTTACAAACTTACTTCTAAAACTTGCAGACAATTAGCTTTAGCTAAGTACAGAAAGGAAATAGGAAGAAATATTGGACTCACTCGATTACCGACGGTTGATCCAAGCTTTATCTTCTTCCACTCTTCTTCTCTCCAAAGCTTTCAGGGATGCACCTCCTTCACCTACAAAGAGAAAATTCTCCAAGTACAATCTTATACATGTATATATAACAGGTTAGATAAACAACATATATAGTGCTTAATCAAATATATTCATCAAACCCTAATACATGAAAGAGACTCAACACAATGTTGGAAGAAGAATTCTCTTTACTAAAAATCAGTGAATGAGATAAGTGTACAACTCAACGCCCGAGCCAAGGACTCCTCTGCAAACAAAGGACTCTAAGTTCTACTACTCCAAGACTTCTGAAGATATACCACCAGCATAACTTTGCTCTCCAAAAATGATTCCTTAATGCCCTCCCCAAGGCCTCTATTTATACTTTGGGAAATAGAGTAGTTTCGAAGGTTGAGGAGGTTGAGATGGTTGGGGTAGTTGATGATTAAGGCCCAACTAATGTCCATTAATCGTGATTTATATTTTTTAATGTCGAATGGAGATGTACGCAACTATTAATATAGGAAACCTGTGTATAGATTTGTACGCAAGTTGTAATGGAGATAGTCGCATACAGTTTGTGAGTTGTCAACGAGAATAATCGCGTATGTACTCTAGTTTCAATGGAGATAGTCACGTACACCAATATACACTTAGAAAAATAAAATGGCAAGTTGGTTGAAGGATAAATGCATCTCATGTCATGCCCATCTATAGTGTTTTGGAAAACTTCAATCCTAAAATGTCCTTTTGTGTACCAACATAAGGAATTGTCAGCACTCAGACAGAGAAGTGCCATTTGGATTGATAACACCTAGCTCCCAATCTCTCTTTGTCTGTAAATCCATGACCCACAATCTCGTCTCTCTCTCTCTCTAAAATCCTAATTCCCAATCTCTCTCTCTCTCTCACCACCCTCCTTTTCCTCCATGCCACTTTCTATAAACTCTTAAGCTTGTATATCCTTCTTTCTCTCTTTTTTTTATGTGTTTGTCTATATATCTATGTAAAAAAATCCTAACCCCAATCTCTTACTCAACCCCACCTCTCTTTCTCTAATTAAACTTGTCAATCCTAATCTCTCTCTCTCTCTCTCTCTAAACGTGACCTCCAATCTCTCTCTCTCTCTCTCTCTCTCTAAACCTAACCTCCAATCTCTCTTTCTCTCTCTCTCTCTCCATATATATATATATATATATATATATATATATATATATATATATATACCCCTAACCCAATTTCTCTCTTTCTTTAAACCTATAACCTTGATCTCTATCACTATCTCTCTTACATTGTAACCCCCAATATTTCTCTATCTATAAACGCATAACCGCCAACATCTCTCTATCTATAAAATCATAACCCTCAATATCTCTCTCTCTCTAAACACTTAACACCCATTTTCACCCTATTTATAATTCTCTGTATCTCTATATACCCCTTGTTAGGATTATTAATCCTCCCTTGTCCAATTTGGTCATATGTCTAATTCAGGAGTCATGTCTATATCAGGAGTCCATCCAGTATATTTTTAGTCACTAGCACCATTGGGTCCACTTGGCCTTATTGGGGAACATGTTCCAGTTACTAAAGTGTGGGGAACACTAATTAAGGCCTACTACCACTAATTGTACTTGCATACATCATCTTAAGATCCTCCTAGATCAATCCCTACAATTTAGGAGGCCACTAGGAGTGTCAATAGCAACCTTCATCAGTTGAGTTTAGTTAGTGACTAGTCAAGCTGAGTTAGGATTCATTTACATTCCATTTCAGCCCTCTACATTCAGTTAGTGCTAGGTTTGCATGGTTTCATGCAGGAGAGGCGCATTCCTCACCTACCACAATCAGCTAGCCTTAGTTAACACTAAATTAGACACTTTAGTTGTGCTTTAGAACTTTGATGAACTCCGATAATGGTTTAGACAAGGTCAGTTAACTATTGAGTCCTCCGATAATGATTTAGACAAGGTCTTAGTTAGCTAAAGTCAAGTAGAGTCTAATCAATTCAAAATTCCTCATGTGGATTCAAATTAGATGTGTCTATTTAGCCATTGTATTACATTGTAATTGACCATCTAATTACTTTTTTATTAATAAAAACATTCACAATTGCAAGCCATTTTTGCATTGTTTCATTCTTCAATTGCTAAGTAAATTGTGTGATATATCTTGTGAGTTGTGCGTTTGTCCACAGATCTATGTGCTTAATTTAATATGGTATTAGAGCCTCGGTGGAAAATGAACTTTTCCTCCTCAGATCTCCAGTTGGGTCATTTTTTTTAGCAATTTGCTCCATTCCTACTCTACACCAAAAGAAAAAGGTTTACCACTTAATACCCAAAGTTAAGGAATTATTGATCAATAATGCCGGGTGTGATGAAAACCTGAAATGTGTAGGTAGTCGACCTTATTTTGTCTGTTTGATTGTGTGATTTATAGTTTATCAATTCTTCTCACTACATTCGCTGTAAGAATCTCTTTCTCCTCACCGCATTCGCTACATTAGCTCAGTCCTTTTCTCTGCACTCAAAATGGCTCCTCCAATAGAGAAACTCACTTCCTTAAACTACCACCAGTGGAAGGAGGACATGGAGAACCATATTCACACTAAGAATCTCTTTAGACTCACAATGGAGCTAGAGGTAGAGCCAATTCTTAATTATGACAAAAAAAGTACTGGAATAGGCTTGATGAAGCCTATGGATGTTTGTCTCTCTCAATCTCTCGAGATATTCTCTTCTAGATTAAGGGATTGAAGACTCCCAAGGAAATTTGGGACAATATTGCCTCCTTATTTGATAAGCAAGATGAGATGAGGGTCCATCAGCTAGAAAATGAGGTCATCTCTCTTCATCCATCCAACTTTGGAACACTAAATGAATTTTTACAAAATTTAAGAACCTGAGATTCCAGTTGAAGCTATGCAAGTTTGAGAAGGAGGATGATCAACTCATCCTTTCCATTCTCTCAAAACTCAGTGTAGACTACTCAGTCTTTGTATAAAATTTTCAAATAGTGAATCTCACCACTCCAAATTGGAAGATTCCCACTCTTGATGCTTTCATTAAATCCCTCTCTCATGAGCATGACAAGTTGATCCAAATGGGGATTATTTGATCTCCAACGATCAAGCACTGGTTGCAGGAGGACCTAAGGTAGCAAATGATAGAGGGAAGCAATGAAATGAGTCTCATATGAAGAAAGAGTAGTCAAATGAGCTTTTAGGTTCGAAGAGAAGCAAGAATAATGGCAAAGGGAAGACCCTTTGTTCCTATTATGGAAGGGGCTTTCATCTAGATAGATCCTGGATGAGAAGACAACTTGATGAAATGACTCTTCTTCTAAAGAAACATAACATTATTGCACCTTGTAGCATAAGGAAGGATGACCATAGAGAAGAAACAGAAGACACAAAAGATAGTGAATATTGCTTTGAAAGAGGTCATGCACTAAAGGACAACTTCTCAACAACACATGTCTTCCTCATTGATCCTGGAGCTTCCAATCATATGGTTGCATCCAGATAATCATTCTCTTCTTTACAATATTTTGATGGTCCTAGTATTCAGGTGGGAAATAATAGTAAATTTAAAACTAAAGGGAAGGGCTCTATCAATATTGAACATGGAAGGTTCAAAGATGTGCTCTATGTTCCCTCCCTAGCTTCAAACATGTTATCTGTATACCGGATGACTCATACTGGCTCTCCAAAGCGAGTGATATTTGGTCTTGACTCAGTGGAGACCACATATATCTCTAATAGGAACATCATAGTGAAGGGTGTTGCAAATCATGCCTCCAAGGCATATGAGTTCTCACACTTCATGCCTTTTTCAGAACTAGTGCACTCTCAAAGGGAAGGTAAAAGCATTCCATCTCCTTCTCTTGTAGTTTCCACTAGTATTACAAAACCAAATGGATCAGTTCCTAAGATTAAGATTCATTCAGATTCAGATTCAGATTCAGTACCTACGTCCAAGTAGGAAGCTAGGAATATGACAGGAAATCCATCTTACATTCAAAAGATGGAGAAGCTTATGCTATGTCATGCAATCTTACCTCCTTCAGAGAGATGCAACAAATTTCATGTAAGATGTCACATGGCAAGGTCTGATCAGTCACACTACCTTGAGAAGAATAGAGTGGATCATACACCTCTTCAGCTAGAAAGAGGCAAAGGTTACATTCCTCCTTCCTTCCATAAACATTTTGGGACATGAAGGAGAAGTTTACATGCCAGGCCCCATAATACCTATGCAAAGAACACCATTCATGTTGCTTCACCACATCACAGAGATGAAGGTTGCAGAAACATATTTCCAAGTTTTCCAAACTTGAATCCAGATTCTATCTGCTTAGATAGAGGGGGGCGGGGTTCCCATGTGGTTTTTTCCCTAGCTCCTTGTATTGAGCAGTTACTTTACTTTAGTTGTTGTAATGGGTGACCTATGGTCTTAGTTACCAGGTCCCATAGATTGTCCAAGTTAGCATTCAGGGTGGGGTGTCAATATTATTAATCCTCCATTGTCCAATTTGTTCATATGTCTAAATCAGGAGTCCATCTAGTCTATTTTTAGTCACTAGCACCATTGGGTCCACTTGGCCTGATTGGGGCACATTTTCCAGTTACTGAAGTGTGGGGAACACTAATGAGGCCTACTGCCACTGATTGCACTTGCATGCATCAGTTTAGGATCCTCCTAGACCAATCCCTACAATTTAGGAGACACTGGGAGTGTCGATACCAACCTTCATCAGTTGAGTTCAGTTAGTGACTAGTCAAGCTAAGTTAGGAGTCAATTACATTTAGTTCTAGTCCTCTACATTTAGTTAGCGCTAGTTTTGCAAGGCTGCATGTAGGAGAGGCACATTCCTCACCTACCATAGTCAATTATCCTTAGTTAACACTGAATTAGACACTTTAGTTGTGCTTCAGAACTCCAATGAACTACAATAATGGTTTAGACAAGGTCAGTTAACTATTGAGTCCTCTGATAATGATTTATACAAGGTATTAGTTACATACAATCAAGTAGAGTCTAATCAATTCGAATTTCCTCATGTGGATTCGAATTGCATGTGGCTATTTAGCCATTGTATTACATTGTAATTGATTATCTAGTTACTTTTTGATTAATGAAAGCATTCACAGTTGCAAGCCATTTTTGCACTGTTTCATTCTTCAATTGTTGAGTAAATTGTGTGATCTATCTTGTGAGTTGTGTGTTTGTCCACAGATCTATGTGCTCAATTTAATACACCTAATCCCATACTCTACTTATCTATCTATCTAAAAACCTAACCCCCAATTTCTATCTCTCTCTCTCTCTCTAAACTGCCAAAACCTAATATATATATATGTGTGTGTGTGTGTGTGTGTGTGTGTGTGTGTGTGTGTGTATGTATGTATGTATGTATAATTTTATTTCTCTATCTATCTATCTAAACCTTTAACACCCAATTTATTTCTCTCTTTAAACCGTAAACCCCCAATTTCTCTCTCTCTAAACACCTAATATACAATATGTCTCTCTCTCTCAATCCCAAACCCCAAATATGTCCCTCTAAAATTCCCTAAGTCTCTCTCTCTCTCCAATCCCCTAACATTCAATCTCTCTCTACCTCTCTAAACCACTTGATCCCAATCTCTCTCTTTATATATATATCTCTTTCTAAACCCCTAACCTTGAATCTCTCTCTCTCTCTATATCTTTCTCTCAATATCAATCTAAAACCATAAATATTTCTCTCAAAACCCTTATTCCCCAATCTATCTCTATAGGACCCAAATCCCCAATCCCTCTCTTTGTCTGTCTATATCTCTAAATCCCTAACCCCTAATATCTATATTTGTGTCTATGTATCTATCTATGTATCTTCACCACTAACCCTTAACCCACAATCTCTCTCTCTCTCTCTCTCTCTCTCTCTCTAAATACCTATCCACAAATATAAATATATCATTAACCACAAATCTCTCTTTCTCTCTCTAAATTGTTATATTCCAATATCCCTCTTTCTTTGTAAAACCATAACTTCAAATATCTCTCTCTCCCTCTACCAAAACTCCTAATCCTCAATCTCTCTCTCCCTCTAAATTGCTCACCCCCAATCTCTCTATAAAACCATAACCTCTAATATATTTCTCTCTCTTTCTCTCTCTGTCTCTGAGTAAACCCCTAACCACTAACCCCAAATCTCCTTTTCTCTCTCTAAAACCCTAACGCTTAGAAATCTCTTAATTGTCTCTCTAAACAACTATTGTCCAACATCTATCTCTCTTGCCCAAAACCTAACTAAACCTCTCTCTTTTTATCTCTCTCTCTAGACCCCTATCTGCTAATCTCTTTATCTCTTAGTAAAATCATAACCCCTAATCTCTATCTCTAAACTACTAACCCCCAATATCTTTGTTTCTCTCTCTCT
>LPNX010665163.1:182415-211171 GCA_001517045.1 Pseudotsuga menziesii | reverse complement strand
CTCTTACTATTTCTATATATTTATCTATCTATCTATCTACCTAATCCTCTAAGCCCCGATTTCTCTCTTTCTTTAAACCCATAACCCACAATCTCTCTCTATTTCTTTCTAAACCCCTAACCCCTAATATATCTTGTATTTTAAGCCTCAAACGCCTAATATCTATCTTTCTCTATCTCTCTCTCTAAGCCCCTAACCCCTTGTTTATATTTATCTCCCTTTCTCTCTCAACCCCTCACCCCTAATCTCTCCCACTCTCTCTCTCTAAACCACTAACCACCAACATCTATCTCTCTCTAAATCCCTTTCCTCCAATATCTCTCTATCTCTATCTCCCTCCCACTCTCTCTCTAAGCCCTAACCCCAATAACACTATTTTAATATCCCTCTCTTTCTAAACCTTGACACCCACTCACTCACTTTCTCTCTATATTTAAACCCGTAACCATCTCTCTCTCTCTCTCTCTATTTATATCTAAAACCCTAAACACATTTCTCTCTTTCTATATCTAAACCCCTAACCCATAATTTCTCTCTCTAAAACTCTAACCCCCAATCACTCTCTTTCTCTCTCTCTAAATCCCTGATCCTAAATATCTCTCTATTTCTCACTTTCTCTCTCTTTATAAACCAATAATCCTTAACCCCCCATCTATGTTTCTCTAAACCCCTAACCTCCAATATATTCTCTCTATAAAAACACTAACTCCTAATATGTCCCTCTCTCTCTCTCTCCCTATCTATCTAATCCCCTAACCCTAATTTCTCACTCCTTCTCTCTATCTCTCTATCTCGCTATCTATCTATCAATCTCTATATCTAATCCCATCACACCTAATCTCTCTCTCTCTCTCTCTCTCTCTCTCTCTAAACCTTTAACCCACAACCTTTCTCCCTAAAACCACAAGCCCCGATCTCTCTCTCTCTAAACCCCCCAATTCCCACTCTCTCACTCCAAAAACCCTAACTCTCTCTCTAAACCCATAACCTACAACCTCTTTCTCCTTGATTACTTCACCATAAGTCCCTCTCTTTCTCTTTCTCTAAACCCCTAACCATTAATCTATTTATCTACCCCTAAAACTGTAACCCAAAATCTCTCTCTCTCTCTCTCTCTCTGAACCACTAACTCATAATCTCTCTCTCTCTCCTACTAAATATTTAACCTCCAATCTCTCTCTCTCTCTCTCTCTCTCTAGCTATTTATGTAAACTACTAACGTCAAATCTCTCTCTTTCTTTAAACAAATAACCCCTAATATTTTTTTATCTCTCTCTCTCTCTCTCTCTAAAAACTTAACCCCCAATCCACCTCTCTATGTTTGTATCTCTCGTTCGAAATCCCTAACCTCTCTCTCTCTCTCTCTCTATATATATATATATATATATTTCTACCTAATCAAACCCCTAACCCCCAATCTTTTTCTTTTTCTAAACCCCTCACCTCCAATCTCTCTCTCTCTCTCTCTTAATCCTAACCTCCAATATCTCTCTCCCTATCAATATATTTAAATCCCTAACCCCCATATCTCTTTTTATTTAAACATGTATCCACCAATCTATATCCCTCTCTCTCTAATACTCTTTCCCCAAATCTCTCTCTCTCTCTCACTTTCTCTCTTTAAACCTGTAACACCCAATCTCCCCTTTCTGTCTCCCTCTCCCCAAACCTAACAGCCAATCAATCTCCCTCCCTCTCTCTATAACATCTAATATATCTATCTCAAAACCCCTAACCATCAATCTCTCTCTCTCTCTCTCTCTCTCTCTCTCTCTCATCTTGTAACCCGCAACCCCAAAATCAATAACTCTCCTTCTCTCTCTCTCTCTCATCTTGTAACCCGCAACCCCAAAATCAATAACTCTCCTTCTCTCTCTCTCTCTCATAACCCCTTACCTCCAATATCTCTCTCTCTCTCTGTGCTGTCTCTCAAAACCCCTAACCTCTAATCACACTCTCTCTCTAAATCCATATTCCCAATTCTCTCTCTCTCTATCTCTCTATCTCGCATCTTAAACCGTTACCCCCCAATCTCTCTCTCTCTCTCTCTCTCTCTCTCTCTCTAAACCCCTAACTTCCAATCTCTCTCTCTCCAAACCCATATCCCCCAATCTTTCTCTTGCTCTCTCTCCCTATCTCACATTCTAAGCCACTACCCCCAAACTCTCTCTCTCTCTCTCTCTATTTCTCACTCTATGTCTCTCTCTCTCTAAGCCAATAAACCCTAACACCCAATAGCTCTCTCTAAACCTATAACCCACAATCTCTTTCTCTTTCTCTCTCTATTTAAACCCCTAACCTCCAGTCTATCTAGATATCTCTCCCTCTCTCCCTCTCTCTCTAAACCCCTAACCCCTAATATCTCTCTAAACGACTAAACCTCAATCTCTCTCTCTCTCTCTCTATCTATCTAAACCCATAACCTTGAATTAATCTCTTAGTCTCAAAATCCTTTACTCCCAACTTCTCTCTCTCTCTCTCTCTCTCTCTCTCTCTTCCTCTAACCGCTAAATCCCATTCTCTCTCCCTCGATAAACTTCTAACCCCAAATATCTCTCCCCCTCTCTCTCTCTATGCACCTAATCCTTAATGCCTATCCCTCTCTTTCTTTAAACCCATTACCCCTAACCTCTCCCTCTCTCTCTCTAACCCCCTAACCCCCAATCTCTCACTATCCCTCTCTCTCTCTAAACCCCTAAACTCCATTCTCTCTTTCTCTCTTTCTAAACCCTAACCTACTATATCTCTCTCTCTCTATCCCCCTCTCCCTCTACCAAAACCCATAACCCCTAATCTCTCTCTATATATCTATCTATACTACCCCTAACCCCTAATATCTCTCTCTCTCCATAATACCATAAACCTTAATTTCTCTTTATCTCTTTATCACTCACTCTCCCTCCCTCCCTCCCTCCCTCTCTCTCTCTCTAAACCACTTACCCCCAATATATGTCTATCTTTAAATCCATAAACCCTAATATCGCTCTCATTATCTCTTAAACCCTAACCCCCAATCTCTCTCTATCCATAAACCCATAACCCCCAGTATCTCTCTCTCTAAAACAATAACCTATAATCTTTCTCTCTCTCTAAACCCCTAACCCTCAAAATATCTCTCTAAACCCCTACCCTCAAAATCTCTCTCTAAACCCCTAACCCTCAAAATCTCTCTCTCTCTCTCTCTACAAACCACTAACTTGCAATCTCTCTCTTTTTCTCCATCTCCCTCTCTCTAAACCCCTAACCCCTAATCTCTCTCTAGATTTCAAAACCCCAATATGTCCCTCTAAAATAACTTAGCACCCAATATGTCAAAACCCCAAACCACTAGTCAAGCTCTTCTCTCTCTCCCTCTAAACCCCCAACACTTAATCTCCCTATCTCTCTCTAAACCCATAAACCCCAATCTTGCTCTCTCTCTAGATGACTAACCCCCAATCTCTCACTTTCTACCTCTCTCTATCACTAAACCTTTAAACCTCCATCTCTCTCTCTCCCTCTCTGCCTCTCTCCCTCTCTCTCTCTCTCTATCTAAACACCTAGACCCAATTCTATCTTTCTTTAAAACCCTGATTCCTAATCTCTCACTATCTCTAAACCCTTAACCTGCAAACCTCTCTCTTTCTTTCATTAAATCCCTCACCCCCAATATATCTCCCTCTCACTCTAAACCCCTAAACCCCATTCTCTCTCTAAAATCCTAACTCCAATCTCTCTCTCTAGACCTCTAAACCTGAATCTCTCTCTCTCTCTATATCTCTCTCCATCTATCTTTCTAAGCTTCTATCCCAAATCACTCTCTCTCTCTCTCTCTATCTATCTATCTAAACCTCTAAACCACAATCTCTCTCTCTCCCTCTCTCTTTTCCTCTCCTTAATCCCATCACCCTCAATCTCTCTCTCTCTTTCTTTCTAATTCCTAAGGACAATTTTCTCTCTCTCTCTCTCTCAGTGTATCTCTGTCTCTCTCTCTCTCTATAAAACCATAACACCTAATCTCCATCTTTCTACCTCTCACTTTCTATATATATCTCTCTATTTCTATATTTTTCTCTCACTAAAACCCTCACCCTCAATATCTCTCTCTCTCTTTCTAATATCCTAACCCCCAATCTCTCTCTTTCCCTCTCTCCCCTAGAATCTTGAACCACCAATTTCTCTCTCTCTCTCTCTCTCTAGATTCCTAACAATCAATCTCTCTCTCAATCTAAACCCCTAACCTACAATATCTTTGTATCTCTCTCTCTAAAACCTAACCTACAATATCTTTGTCTCTCTCTGTAAACTCCTAACTACCATCTCTCTATTTTTATATCTTTCTCTCTGAAAACCCCTAACCACCAATCTCTCTTTCTATATATTTGTCTCTATAAACCCCTATCACTCTCTCTCTCCTTCTCTCTCTATTTATAAAAATATGACCTCCAATATCTCTCTCTCTCTCTCTCTCTCTCTCTCTCTCTCTCTCTCTCTATCTATCTTTATATCTATTTAAACATCTAATCCCCAATGCCTCCCTTTCTTTAAATTCGTAACACTTTATCTCTACCACTATCTTTCTTACCCTGTTGTTAGATTTTCATAAGATTATAGCAGTATATCTTAATTTCGTTTACAAATAGGATCAGTAGAAGAAAGACAAAGAAGAAAACAATAACACAAGTATTTTTATCCCAGGAAATCCAAATGGGAGAAAACCAAGCAACCTTTGTATACAGATAATAATTATGATATCAGTGTACAAAAAAGAGAGAGAAAAGATGGAAGTATTTGCTAGAGATAGAAACCCCAAAACAATCTTCTCCTTCTGCAAGTGTGAACTTTTCTCTCCTAGTGATGCGAATTTTCACTTTTGTGACTATGTCTTATAATGAGGACAAGGGGCGCCTCCTATTTATAATGATTTTCCATTAGGAAAAGTAATTTGGGCCAGCTTCTCTTGGGGAAGAAATAAAATAAATTTTTATAATTTTATTTTTATTTATTTTTATTACTTACTTTTCACCCCAAGGTTTACATTGTCCTTTCTAGGGTTTGCATGATGGATTCAATCAAGTTCAAACTCTAGTAGGAGGTACAAGTAAAGAATGTCTTCTGAAGTTGCACAAAAACTAACACTCCCTCTCAACAAGGAAACTATTCTTCGGTATTCATCAACATCATGATCATCTGGGTTTCATGTGGACATATATACTGTCTCTATCATATCTATACATACTGAAGGTTGTCTGCATTATCTGTGTCCTTCAAGAGGTGTCTTCATGAATTAGTTCTATCAGGATGTCAGAGATAAAATATCATGCTACCTATCCGTCTCTACTGATGATGGGAAACTTCCATACCTGGATTGAGTATCCTGGACGAGCAAATGTGTATGGACATGTTCATCTCATCTGTCATTGGGGCACTCCCATACCTGGCTAAGAACCTGAACATGTAAATGTTCATGGCCATATACTGCATGTTTGTCTCATCTGTTGATGGGATACTCCCATACCTGGTTGAGAACCTAAACAAGTAGAGGTACCTATGCAATCGCACGCCCATATGCTACATGTCCAACTCATCTTCCGATGGCATTTCTCCCATACCTAGTTGAGCACCTGGATGAGCAGAGACACATGTGTGAACCCGATCATCTAATACCTATCCGTATCATCTGCTGATGGGATTTATCCCATAGCTAGATGAGAACCTGGACGAGCAGAGGTACCTAAGAAAAATTATGGTAATTGTCTCTCATTCATCTCCCTCTCAAGGAGGGAAGAATGCTCTTGTACTCTAAGTCTTCTGTGAAAGTATTCAAACTTCGCCCTAGGAAGAGGCTTGGTGGGCACATCTCTATTCTGCTCATCTATCGGAATATATTGTGCCTCGACCACACCTTTCTACACCATATCACGTATGAAGTGATACTAAATTTTTATGTGCTTCGAGTTGTTGTGAAAAATAGAGTTCACTTACATCTACACACAACTCTGGTTATTATAGTGAGTCACAGTTAGATCTGGAATCTAGACAAACAATCCTGTAAGAATTTTACCAAACCAAACTGCTTCTCATGCTCATGAACTAGTAACCATATACTCGATGTCTCTAGTACTAAGAGCTATTGAGTTCTTATTCGTACTGCACCAGGAAATTACTGCAGAACACAGACTGAAACAACATCCTGGATTACTCTTCTTATCTGTAGTGCATCTGAATTAGTCTAATTCTGTAAACCCTTGCAATTTCAAGTCACATTCTGAATCATATCGTAGACCATGTCCCACAGTGCCACGTAAGTATCTAAGAACATATTTTGCAGCAGTCCAGTGAGTCTACCTTGGTTTTCTTATGAACTGAGTGAGGAAATTCACAGCAAAACAAATATCTGGTCTTGTGTTCGTTAGATACATCAAGGAACCAATCAGCTGGAGATACATAGTCGGATTAATAAAATTTTAATATGAAGCAAAATCTCTCAGTTTCTTCAAATTTTCATCCATCGGAGTAGCTATGGTCTTGTAGTCCAACATTTTTTAATCTGAAGCAGAATCTCTCATCTTCTTCAAATTTGCATCCATCGGATTAGCTATGGACTTGTAGTCCAACATTTCAAATATCTTCAAGATATCTATGGTGTATTTTCCTTGACCTAGAAAAACATTCTTCCTCCTATGCCATACTTCTAATCGCAAGAATTCATGCATCAATCCAAGATCCTTCATTTCAAACTCAGAAGCGAGTTTCTTCTTACAACATATGATAAGTTTCTCATTTCCAGTGAGAAATAGGTCATTAACAAATAACACCAAAATCAATGTCTCATCATTCACAACCTTGTATTAAAGGTTGGGGTCTACATCACTCTTGATGAATCTGAGACTCACTAGGAATACATCTATTCGTCCATACCAAGAACAGGGTTCTTGCTTGAGTCCATATAGATCCTTTTTCAGCTTTCATACATGAGACTCCTTTCCATGGATGACAAACCCTTCTGGATATTCAGTATATACTTCTTCCTCAATAATACCATTAAGAAAGGTTGTCTTAACATCCATCCCATAGCTGAAGCAATAACAACGATCGATATGATGGAAGTATATTGAGCCATAGGAGGAAATGTCTCATCATAATCGACTCCCTCTTTCTAAGAGATTCCTTTGGAAGCAAATCTAGCCTTGTATTTTTCAATATTCCCATCTCCTCCATTTTTTATTTTTTATAGCCACCTGGAAGTCACAACTAACTTCCCCTCATGTATAGGTACAATCTCCCACACGTCATTCCTTATGATGGACTGATATTATTCCACCATGGAATCCTCCCAAACTTGGTGTCTGGATGCTTCTCCATAAGTGGTGGGTTCTGATTTAATGATGTGACTCATCAATGCTACATAACTGGAGAACCTATGAGGTCTTTTTCTTTCTTGGAAAGTGCCCTATGGAACTTCATTCCCCTCTACATTTTGTAAGGTTTGTTTTACCCATCTAGGTATTTTTTAGCTTACTGCAATATTTATGGGATCATCTACTGTCTCGACTGGATCAATTGTATCAATGGGTTCATTTTTCTCTGATAAATCCCTCTAAGTTTGAGGGGGAGATTATTTCATCTCCTTGAATACTAGCATCTCCTCGTCATTGATCTCCATTTATGATCCTCTGCCTTTCCTGATAACCATTTCTTCTCCAAATGTCACATCCCTTCTAACTTCAATCTATCTGGATCCTGGAATATAAGTTTTGTAGGCCTTTGAAGATCACTATATCCCACAAATATTCCCTTCTTTCCTGAAGGTTCTAATTTCATCCTTTTCTCCTTGGGCACATGAATGTAGACTAGAAATCCAAATATTCTTAGGTGACCCACTTCTGGTTTTACTCTCATGAAACCTTATTTTGGAGTCATGTCCTTTACTACCTGATCTGAGCATCTATTTTGTACATATACAATTGTTCTAAATGCTTATGCCAATAAGATTATAGGTAGAGTATGTTCATGTATCATGGCTTTAGTCGCCTCCACAATTTTTCTATTCTTTCTTTTAGCAACTCCATTTTGTTGGGGGTTATAGGGAACTATGAGATCCCTCTTAATTCCTACTTCCTTGCATAAATCATTGAATTATGTAGAAGTGTATTCTCCACCATTATCTGATCTTAGGATCTTGATCCTCTTCCTAGACAACTTTCAAGTTGTGCTTTGAATTATTTGAACTTGTTGAGTACTTCTTTGGATTCCTTGGTCTTGAGAAAGTATATCCAATTATTTTTTGAGTATTCATCAATGAATGTTACATGGTAATGCTATCCTCCCAATGAATCAACTGTCATTGGGCCGCACAAGTCAAATTGCACTAGATCCAATATTTCTTTGGATCTGTTCTCACTATTTGGGAAGGATTTCTTGGCATTCTTTCCAAGGGCACATGTTCTGTACTATTGGGAGAGCTTTGTAATTTAGATGAGCTACTCTTTTGTGCCATAACTCACCCATAGTTGTAGGGTCATGGACTAGGGCTTGGACTGGTAGAGTTTTCATTCGGTACAAGCTCTGCTCTCTCCTACCAATTACCTTGGTTGTATCCATGCTTGAGCTCTTATTCCAAGAAAATAGTTTTCCATTTGAAAATGCTAGTTTATATCTTTTGTCTTCTAAGGATGAGATGGAAACAAGGTTTATTTTCATACCCAGTACATAGAGCACATAAATTAAGTGTAGAGTATCATTAGACTCTAGCTAAAGGGAGGTGGCCCCAGATCCCTTCACAGTGTAGTTAGCATCATCTCCAAGTAAAACATGAACATGAGAATCTTTCTCAACTGCTTCTTAGATATTTTCTTTATATCCCATCATGTGTCTAAATGCACCACTATCTATGAGCCAAGTATCACTAATGGTGGGAACAATACATGATAGAGATGATATGAAGAATAATTTTTTATGATATTTATTCTTTTGTTTCTTGTGATGATTATATTCTTCTACATCAGTAGTTGAAGCTTCATGCTTCCTTTTGTGAGAACTTCGACAACTGCTGGCATACTGGTCGTATTTCTTGTACTTGAAGCATTGTATTTGAGATAGATATTCCTTTTTTTCTATTCTAATCTAGGGGAGGAATTGATATCTTATCTTGATGCTTGTGATTATACGACTTCCTTCCCCTTCCCTTTTCTTTCTTGGCATGATATACAAACGCTTGATTTTCTTCGGGTTGAGTTTCATGAAGTGTTTGGGATCTTGCTATTCTCATCTCTTCTTGAGTGCATTCTTCCCATAGCTTACCAATTTTTAGAAACTTGGTTCGATCACTTATAGGCTAGATGAAAGACTCCCAGGATGGTGGGAGACCATTTAAGTTGCTTAGAATGAGATCCTTTTCTTAAAGATGATCTCCACTAGACTTTAGCTTGTCCCGGAGCTCGGTGATCCTCATCAAATATGAGGCAATATTCTTGAACTTCATCATATTCATATTCGACAGTTTATTCCTCAATGTGAGAGTCACATTGATGCTACTATGTTCAAATAATATTGAATGTTTTTAACATCTTCATCGTTGTTGTCTTTTTTAATATTTGAGGTACCAAGTGGTCCCTAACTCAGTGTACCAAAATCCCTCTTTCTTTGGAATCATTCTTCCTCCAACAAGGTTTGTCTTCTTTGGCTTCTGGTCTTGGGACCTATCTATTTACAATCTGTAATAGGTCATTTTCTTCTAGTAGAAGAAGAACCCTATACTTCAAGGGGATGAAGTTGGAAGCCCCTTCTAGACCATCTTCAACCTTCATACCGATCATCTTGACTACAGATCTGGATCTAAAACCCTAATATAGGCTAGGTCAAAACCAAAGGTTGGAGTTTTGGATAAATTAGCTCCACAAATAAATGCACTCTAGATAGGTGAGCTGAGAAGAGGTAGAGTCTAGACAAAATTATGGAGGAAGCAGGTAAAAAAATGAAACCTTAATATATGTTGTAGCTGTAGAATTAGGTCAAAATTTGAAAATTATCAGAATTGAATTCTGCCTTCACCAAATAATGCGCCTATAACATACCTCAAAATTTAAATATAAAAAAAAATTCTATAACCATATATCTTCAGACATATTAATAAAAATCCCAACTGTTATGAGAACAAACAAATAAACCCTGGCCATATTTAAAGGTCAAATTCATCCCTCTTCATTAATTCTAAAAATTAGGGACCACTATAATAGTCGTTCCACCATTGACAGATCTGTTCTGCAACCAAAAATAGTTATTTATGCACTAAACTGACTTTTTTGCCTTTCTCCTTCATTTGACCAGTTTCTACCTTTCGCGCTACACATATGCTTTCCGCACCTTTGATCCTTATGGGAACAACCTTAACTGTCGATCTTTCTTTGATGTGGAGGTCGGATCTCGTGAAATCCAAGTTTCGTTAATTTAATCTTCGTCTTTCCACATTTCGCATTCTGCATGTGCTTTTTGCACCGTCGATCCTTGTGGAATCAACCTTAACTGTTGATCTCGCTTTGATGCAGAAATCGAATCTTGAAAAATACAAGTCCCGTTAACTTCATCTTTGTCTTTTTGCATCCTACATTCCATATGTGCTTTCTGCACCGTTGATCTTTGCGGAATCAACATTGACGTTGATCTTGGTTTGATGTGGAAATCGGAAATCAAAACTCAACATTTAGCCTTGTCTTTTTCCTGTTTTCCACCTTCTGCCTTCCGCAGCTTCTATAAACCATTGATCTCTTTTGCGGATTTAATCATGACCGTTGATCTGATTTATTTTATGGATTCACAATAAAACCTTCGTGAATATCATCAACCGTTGATCTTCCCCGTGGATGAAATCTCAACCGTTGATCTTCTCCTTTGGAGATTCCACAATGACACCTCTGCGACTATTATCAGTCGTTGATCTTCTTGTGGATACAATATCGACCGTTGATCTTCTAAATTTGTGGATCAACATTTAACTCAGTCAAGAGGACTCAATCCTTTAGCAAATTAATTTGGATTAAAATTTCATGCCTACTCTCTCCATTAAACAACTTGCTAGTTGAAATGCCAAAATGGCTTGTTCATCGTCTGATCAGTGTCCCCGCCAAATCAATGGTGGCCTCCAAAAACTATGAAGTGCATTCCATAAAAATTTCATGCACATCCAAAGTTGTTCAAAACCCACAATTTCTCCCTGTGAAATTGCTATCGATTGTCGATCTATTTTATGATCGATCTCGGGCGTAGATCTCGATCTTTATTTCCAATGATCAACTTCTGATTTCGCAGACTGAACCCTCTTATATCTTCCTCGCTCTTTCCTACGAAATGTCCTTATTTCCATTTATCTTCTCCAATATCGATCTCCACTGCATGATGTAAGGCAACTTGTTTAGGCTTAACTTGGGCGCTACTTTTAATTGTGAAATCCCTTTTCAACCATTGATCTGATTTCTTATATGGATCAACATTTTACTATGCGAATCAACGTTTTACACCATGGATTCAATGAGTTTTTGGTTTAATTTGGGGTTCATTTCACTATAAGTTAATTAGATATGGAAACTATCTTAATGCTTGCAGTCACGCCCTTGATTTCTCCATCTGAACAGATTCAATAACATTTAATCAACTGCGCTTAGTTACTTAAGATATTTGTAAGCTTTTTTAATACAGTTCCTCGAGGGAAGAATGGAATTCATTCGCATACATTGATTATCTTAAGTCTAAACTATAAACAAGCATTATAGTAAGTTTCTTATAGGATTTGTATAGTTTAATTACAGTTTTTCTCTATGTATATCAGTTTCAACCACAATATTGATTAACTCAGATCTAAACTATAAAAAACCATTATAGTTTCATTCAGCAACCTAAATTCGTAAAGAAGAGTTAAGGAAGAATCATAGAAATAAATACAGATAGGGAATACACAGTAGGAACATTTGATACTGTGTAAAAACATACTCGATTCAATCCATTAGATGTGGACTCATCAATTCTAAATATTTTAAGCATAACAACAGTAATCTAACTGATAATGGAACTAGATTCTACTTTAATATTAATTAGATTTATGATTTATACACCATCTATAGGAAAAAACAAAAAATAAGAACTTGACACCAATGCTGGGAAAACAAAAGTGGAGAAGCGTTTACTCCCAACCAATTTCCAGAGCATCCAAATTACTTTCTCCATAACCCATGATATTGTTCACTGAACCACAAGAGCAAAAAATATCTTAATGCGCCATCCCTTACATTACACATATGTTAATCCCCATCCAATTCTAGCCTCTTACTGCTCATGGAAATAGTATTAAATAGTATTTTTCCTTGGACTTGGTCATTTATGAGCCTCCCACTCTTTAACATCTCCACTAGGAGTGCATACATGATTTTTTGGGATGATGCCTCCTGCATCTTGAGTTCTCACTCAGTGGTATTTTCCACTTGTCATTTTCCTCTTGTGGGTTAGCAAACACTCTTTCAACAACTATATCCACTTTTGTTCCCCTTCATCATATTTTATTAATTAGGGAATGTTTTATTACAATTGTTTTTTATTCTTTACCTTCTTTTCAAAGAATACTAAAATAATAATCAAAGTATTTTCCAACATAATTAAAAATTATTAATTTAGGGAAATATTACATACACCTCCCCTTAGAATATATCATCATCCTCGGTGTTATAACTTTTACTTTTAGTCATCCATGTCAGCCTCTTGGAATAAGTCTAGATATGCCTCATGCATATTACTTTCTAGATCCCAAGTAGCTTCTTTCAGACTAAGGTGCTTCCATTGCACCTTTACCTGTCTGATGGTATGGTTCTGGGGTAAAAGTTATCTCCTATCAAGAATGTGCTTCGGTACCACTTGGAACTCCCCCTATGGTTCCACCTATATTAAATTCCATTGCATCACATGAGAAACATCATGAACATATATTTTCAATATAGAAACATGAAACACATTATGTACTTTAATATTGGGTGGTAGGGCTAACTGGTATGCAACCAGCTCCACTTTAGCTAGAATTTCAAATGGACCACAATACCTGGGTGCCAATTTCTTATACTTTCCTAGTCTCAAGGTACTTTTCTTGGGCTTTACCTTTATGTAGACATGATCTCCCACCTCGAACTCTCTAGGAGTTCATTTTAAGACAACATAATTTTTCTGCCTGTCTTGGGAAGCCTTCAAGTTTTGTTGTACGTGTTTCATTGTTAGTTCCATATCTTCTAATAAATCAGGTCCTAACATTAATCTATCAACAGGGTTGTACCATGATATTGGAGTATTACACTTACACCCATATAATTTCAAATTGACTCATACCTGTAGAATCCTTGTAGACATTATTGTATGAAAAATTTGCCAGGTGAAAATAGTCTTCCCACTTAGTGGGTCTTTCCATGACATACCTACTCAACATGTTCTTGATGACTTGGCTTGTTATTTCTGTTTGTCCATATGTTTCAGGGTGGTAGCTAGTGTTGAATTTTATCTTGGTTTCCAACCCTACAAACAATGATTTCAAAAAGTTTGATGTAAACTTGACATCCTAGTCAGATAGGTAATCCACTAGATCTATCTTCAATTTTTGGCCAAAATAATTGCTTCATGATCGCTATTGTTGTCTTTTGGTAACTAGGATTCCCTCCATAAGGAGTTCTGTGCAATACATTTGAATTAAACCATTTTAGATATGCCATATCAGGCATGTATATCAGCGAGAAGATGTTAAACAACCCAAATACATATTTGCATAAGAAACTCCTTCTAACTCCACAAGTATCATGCTTTCATTTTAGACAACAAAGTCACTTGCAAGACCTGACTCAAGGGAAAACTTTATCATCTCAATTGGTGTTCTGTTTCTTGTAGGACACCATACATGGTTTTTCTGCAATGTATCTCCTGACATGGTTCCTACATCAAACCATTAGTACATAGTTTAATCAAATCAGATTATGAATTTACAATTATGTCTCCTGCGAAATTATATTTTTGCAATCCCGAGGCCATCCTATTATTGTTTGGCTCTGGTAAATGGGATCACTTACCCCCTATCATTTACACTTGTTTCCAACCTGAATAACCACATATAACATGTCATATTAACACAATTCTAGATGAGTGAAATCATCAATATAAAAGTATCAAAATTCCAAATCTAGGATTTAGAAATCTATTTTGTTTAGTTTTCACCGCCATGAGGTCCTTCTCAGAAATTTGGCCCTTTCATATGGTAGATTCTTGTCTTTATTTTATTGGACATAACTGCACTACCATGTCTTTGGTCAATTCTACCTGCAATCTATAACTTCCAAACATCCAAGCAATTTGGTGGGCCTCTAAATATACAATCCTTTCATTGGAGGATTTACACTAATCTCTGAAGTGATCTTCAAAATTGCAACACTAAGTAATTCAAACCATATCAGTTACTATCATTTCCAAGACACTATATGGTTATCTTATATGCATCATTAAAATAACTAGACATTTTCACCTTATTTATGTAAGGGAAACAAACCTTCCATAGCCATGATTAAGCAATCTTGTTCATCATGCCTTCATACCATACCATCGCACACTCATTATGCCCTTTGCCACATACTATGCTTAGGTTTTTATTAACTAAACATTATATGTTCATCCTTCTTTCTCACTACTTCAAGTAGCTTACTGGTTTGATTTCAGCGAAAGGAAATTCTAATCCTGGTTCCTGACATCCCTGTATACAGTCTTTCTTGTGACTCATACGTAATTTAGTCAATTTATATATTTGGCAGAGACTCTAAATCTAACCAAACCAGCCAATATTCCTTTAGATATTGATGAAGAGAGGACTTCAAATTGGAGGTGAGATGTTTTTTGTAAAAAGTCCGCGTCCAAACTGGACTATTAATCAACTCGCCAGTTGAGTCAGCGGAATTGTTAAGGATCGTTAGATATTGATCCACCCATATCAACAACGGATTTCAATTACTAAACATCAGATTACATTAAAATTCTTCATCCATTCAATTTTGTGAAGACCACGTAACTTTAACCAGCAGAATCGTTGACAGATGTATATATCTTCAATGATCTACCTCGTTTGTTGATCTTGATCTCCTTCGCGTCGGTTACTTTCCAATTATGTATCCCATCTCACCTTTTATCTTCTACATTCTTCCTTCTAGAAGAATGTTCCAAGGCTGTTGGATTTATCTCTAGTCAGAACGAATGATTGACTTGCAGGTCCACCTTCCACAATTTAATCTCCATGCACATTATATCAGCAAGATTCCCACCAACCATTGGATCATCCCATTCACCAGATCTCAAGCATAGATATACTCATGCAGTTTAAGTTGAATTCAATCATTCCAGAGTTTTATCTTACTTCTAACTCTCATTTGTGGATTCTATCCTCAACCATAGATCTGTTTGAGTTACAGATCTTTAACTCAGGTGATTCACAGTTGAATTTATGATCAGTTTCATTCACACTCTCCCTTTGTCGATTGATCAGAGAATCGGTCAATCGATCTCTATCCAAATTAACCAAGCTTGTCTTTGTCCAATTCTAAACTCCAATCTAGTGCTTGGAATACCTTGCAGATATCCTTATAGACCCTTGAAGTTAGGGAGATATGGAATGGTTTATCGATGGAGGGCTTCATCTGTTGGGTGCAGAGTCAACATTTCTAACATAATTTAACCCTATTGTATACTTTTTCAACCAATCCATGTCAATCATCATATACACATACATATGCATGTCTACTAAGGCTAATATCACATCATATAGATGAATCAAAATCTAACATTATTATCTTTCATGACTCGTAAAGGTTCCAGTATTCCTATTTGTCCTATTCATTTATAGGTAAACTTGTTAATTCATAGGAAATTTTTTTCTTACAGTGCATATACCTTTTATAAGTAACTTTCTTACAAGTTCCTTTCTGGTTTTCTCTTGGATGTCCAAGCAAAACACACCAACTGTTAACAGTACTCTCAACACTAAATCAAACTAACCAACAACAACATAATTTAGAGCTAAAACATTCAAATTGTGACTTATGGTCTTGTACTTCCTCTTCACATTCATCAAACAAGATCAGTTACCTTTCATTTATCTCCAGTGGTTGGTTAAACTAACTGGGGTTTCATATGCTTTACCTTAGGTGGGTTGGTAGAGATCCCTCATCTTTAGGGTGCTACAACTCATGTGGCTCCTGGATCACTTAACATAGCAGTGGTGGGATTAGAAATACTACCTTCCCATTGCCCATCGTTCCCACTAGTTTCTTTTAAACAAGGTATTACATAGATAGACATGAAGTTCATTTTCAATAAAGCTACCTGAGTCATGCTTAATTAGTTACAGAATTAGTACTTACTTTTCACATTGATATAAGAAATACCCCTACGCTATTACTAGTAATACTTTAATACTTCCACCAGATACCTTTCTAGTTGAGATCACAAGGGAAGTTATTTTCATAGATCACCTAAAATACTTTTTCTTTTTTACTGCAACATGCAAAGCCAAATTACATGCAATGATTTCCATCTAACTAAGAATCCACAAGGGCCATATAAAATATCACTTTTCATCTTATTTCATAACATATTTATTCTCAAAAATCATTCAAGAAGCCATTAATCATCAACTAAAATTATTCATACAACAGTCCTCATGCATACCTGCTCAAAAATCCATAATACCTTAATCTTTCTTAATTTGGACCTTACTTCATCCATAATCCTTTTTAATTCATATTTATTGTCCCAATTTTCATTTAGATCTACCCAGAATTCTCCATCCCTTAGATTACCCTCTTCATTATTTAAAGGTTGTTCTCGAAGGCGTTTCTCTTATGCAAACATTCCCGTATCTTCCATATTTCCTGTAAGATATATTTGTACTTCTCTTTGTTGGGTAGAAGAGAATTTTGAAGACAACATAAACATGAGTTAGTTTGTTTTTTTCTACAGTAGTTTTGTGTTGAGCCTATTTAGTCCCAGTGATGAAACCATGCTCTAATATCATATGTAACATACCTCAAAATTCAAATATAAAAAAAGAAATTTGTATAACCATATATCTCCAGACATATTAATAAAAATCCTAACTATTATGAGAATAAACAAATAAAAAGAAACCCTAACCATATTTAAAGGTCAAATTCATCCCTCTACAATCATTCATAGGATTAAGGACCACTGTAATAATCGTTTTGCCATTGACAGGTTTGTTTTGCAACCAAAAATAGTTATTTCTGCACTAAACTGACTTTTTTTCCTTCCTCCTTTTGGGAAAAACTCGGAAATTGAAAAGCCAACAATCGATATTTTCATGGGACCACTTAGCACCTTCCACACTTTGCATATGATTTCAGCACCGTTGATCCTTGCGGGACCAACCTTGACCATTCATCTTTCTTTGATGCAAAACTTAGATCTCAGAAACTCCAAGTTCCATTAACTTAATCTTTGTCTCTAAATTCCGCATGTGCTTTCCGCACCATTAATCATTGCGGAATCAACCTTGACCATTGATCTTGCTTTGATGTGGAAGTCGGATCTCGAAAACTCCAAGTTCTATTAACTTAATCTTTGTCTTTCCACATTCTGCATGTGCTTTCTGCATTGTTGATCCATGCGGAATCACACTTGATCATCGATCTTGATTTGATGTGGAAATCAAGAATCATAACTCAACATTCTTCCTTGTCTTTTTCCTGTTTTCCTCCTTTCTCCTTCTGCAGCTTCTATAAACCATTTATCTCTTTTGCAAATTTAATCATGACCATTGATATGATTTCTTTAATGGATTCACAATAAAACCTTTGCGACTATCATCATTCGTTGATCTTCCCTGTGGATGAGATATCGGTTGTTGATCTTCTCCTTTGTAGATTCCACAATGACAACTTCGTGACTATTATCAGCTGTCGATCTTCTTGGGGATACAATCTCGACCGTTGATCTTCTAAATTTATGGATCAACGTTTAACTCACTCAGGTGGAATCAAGCTTGTAACAAATTATTTTGGATTAAAATTTCATTCCCTCTCTCCATTAAACAATTTTTTAGTTGAAACAACGAAATGGCTTGTTGACCATCTGATTAGTGTCCCCACCAAATCAACAATGGAATCCAAAAACTATGAAGTGTATTCCATAAAAATTTCATGCACATCCAAAGTTGTTTAAAACCCACAACTTTTCCCTGTGAAATCGTTGTGGACCCTCGATCTATTTTATGATCGATCTCGGTCATAGATCTCGATCTTCATTTCCAGTGATCAACTCTGATTTCACAGCCCAACCCCTCCTATATATTCCTCGCTCTTTCTCCTGCGAAATGTCCTTATCACCATCGATTTTATCCAATATCGATCTCCACCACACGATGTAAGGCGATTTTCTTAGGCTTAACTTAGGTACTAATTCTAATTGCAAAATACATTTTCAAGAATTGATCTGATTTCTTCTATGGATCAATGTTTTACTGTGAAAATCAACATTTTATACTAGAGATTCAATGAGTTTCTGGTTTGATTTGCGGTTCATTTCACTGAAAGTTAATTGGATCTAGAAACTATCTTAATGCTTGCAGCCATGCCCTTGATTTCATTGTCTGAACAGATTTAGTAACATTTAAACAACTACGCTTAGTTACTTAAGATATTCATAGGTTTTTTTTAATACGATTCCTCTGGGGAAGAATGGAATTCATTCTCATACATTTATTATCTTAAGTATAAACTATAAACAAGCATTATAGCAAGTTTCTTATAGGATTTGTACAGTTTAATTATGTTTTTTCTCTATGTAGATCAATTTCAACAACAATATTGAATAACTCAGATCTAAACTATAAACAACCTTATAGTTTCATTTGACAACCTAAATTCGTAAAGAATAGTTAGGGAAGAATTACATAAATCAATATAGATACAAAATACACAGTAGGAACATCTGATACCGTGTAAAAAAAGAGGATTCAATCCATTAGATGCAGACTCATCAATTCTAAATCATTTAAGCATAACAATAGTAAGATAATTGATAACAAAACTAGATTCTACTTTGATATTCATTAGATTTAGGATTTATACACACTCTATAGGGAAAAATAGAAAATAAGAACTTGGAACCAATGCTGGGAAAACAAAAGTGCAGAAGTTGTTCCTCCCAACCAACTCCTAGAGCAACCAAATTACTTGCTCTAGAACCCCCAAGCCTGTTCGCTAAACCACAAGAGAAAAAGATATCTTAATGCGCTATCTCTTGCATTACACATATGTTAATCCCTATCCAATTCTATCCTCCTTTTGTTCATGGACATACTATTAAATGGTATTTTTCCTAGGAATTGGTCATATACGAGCCTCATGCTCTTTAACAACTTAAACAGGAGTGCATACCTGATTTTTGGGGATGATGCCTCCTCCATCTTGAGTTCTCACTCAGTGATATTTGCCACTTTTCATTTTTCTCTTGTGGGTCAGCAAACACTGTTTCAACAAATATATTCACTTTTGTTTCCCTTCAACAAATTTTATTAAATAGGGAATGTTTTATTACAAAATGTTTTTATTCTTGACCTTCCTATAAAAGAATAATAAAATAATAATCAAAGTATTTTCCAACATAATTAAAAATTATTAAGTCATGGGGTATTACAGCGCCCTCCTTGCAACAAAATTCCCAAGGCTCTTTTTCTGCTAAAAGGTTGAATGAAGGATTTGAAAGATGAATCCCTATTTTCAACAGGTTTCCAACATATTTTCGACAATGGATTCTTCTAGCACTACTCTGATACAATGTTAGATTTTCATAACATTATAGCAATATATCTTAATTGGATTTACCAATAGGATCATTACAAGAAAGACAAAGCACAAAACAATAATACAAGGATTTTAATCATGGGAAGCCCAAATGGGAGAAAACCCAACAACCTTCGTATAGAGATAATAATTCTTAGATCAATGCAGAAATAAGAGAGAGAAAAGATGGAAGTATTTTCCAGAGATAGAAACCCTAAAACAATCTTCTCCTTCTATAGGTGTGAACTTCTCTTTCCCAATGATGCAAATTTTCACTTATGTGACTGTGTGTTATAATGAGGAGGGGTGCCTACTATTTATACTGATTTTCCACTAGGAAAAATAATCGGGGCTGAATTTTCTTGGGGGAGCAATAAAATACATTTTTATAAATTTTTTTTATTGTTTTCTTTTCACCCCAAGGTTTACATTGCTCTTTCTAGGGTTTCTAGGATGGATTACAACAAGTTCAAACTCACGTAGGAGGTACAAGTAAATAATGTCTTCCGAATTTGCACAAACTCCAACACCTATACTCCCCAATCTCTCTCTCTATCTATAAACCTATAACCCCAAATCTTTCTCTATCTATAAACTTATAACCCTCAATATCTCTCTCTCTCTCCAAACCCATAACCTCTAATCTCCCCTTCTTTAAACTCCTACCACTCAATGTATCTCTCTCTTTATAAATTCATAACCTACAATCTCTCTCTCACACACACAATATCCATCTCTCTAAACCACTAAACCCGAAACCCCAATATCTCTCCCCCTCTTTCTCTAAAGTACAAAATACCAATATGTCCCTCTAAAATCCCCTAACACTCAATCTATCTCTATGTCTATGTGTAAACCCCTAGCTTTAAATCTCTCTCTCTAAACCCCCAACCACCAATATCTCTCTCTAAATCCATACACCCAAATATCTCTCTCTAAATGGCTTGCCCCTAGTCTCTCTCTTTCACTAAACCTATCAAACTCAATCTCTCTATATCTGTCTATCTAAATACTAGTCCCATACCTCTCCCTTTATTTAAAAACCCAATGCATAATATCTCTATATCTCTAAACCCTTACTCCTCAATATCTCTCTTTAAAACCCTATCCCCTAGTCTCTCTTTTATAGCTCTTTCTCTATATAAACCCCTAGCCCCTAATATCTCTCTTTACCTCTATCAATTTATCTATCTATCTATGTATCTATGTATCTATCTATTTAAATCCCTAAACGCTAAACCCCAATCTCTCTCTCTCTCTCTAAACAACTAAACCCTAACCCCTAACTTATCTCTCTCTAAGCCCTTAAAACCTAACACCCAATCTCTATCTCTTTCTCTCTCTCTCTCTCTCTCTCTCTCTCTCTAAATGAAAAACCTATAATCTCTCCACTAGTACATGTGCACATTTTTCCCACGGAAAAATTATTACTATTGTAACACTTGTGCATTGCTATAGAGACGAACATGACCCCCTTTTTTTGTGGCAACACTTTCGTTACTGTAGAAACACTTTCCATAGTTCATCTCTATAGAGAAAAAAGAAATGAAACATGGTTTGTTTAAAAAATCAAATTGTGTCTCTATAGCGACACTTTCCCATCGCTACAGAAACAATTACATATTCGCTACAAAAACACTTGGTTGTCACTATAGCGACTGAGGCACAAGTTTAAACTTTGTTTATACCAGTGATGCACCGTTGCTCTAGAAAAGAGGTGTCATCGTTATATGGACGAGGTGCCATCATTGTACCAATGAGGTGCCATTGATGTATCAACAAGGTGCCATCTCTATAGAGATGAGGTGTCGTCGATGTACCAACGAGGTACCATCACTATAGAAACACCCATGTGTGCAACTGTCAGACGGGATTTCTATACTAACGACAAAGATTCCATCTCTAATATAGAAATATATTTAGAGAGTTGCACACACGGACGTTGCTATAGCGACAGAGCTGTTAATTTAAAAAAAGAATTGATGTTGAAAGAATTCCTTACTATGATGACAGGAATATGGAAACCCATACATAGCCCTACTATTGCATGAGGATGGACATAAACCATAGGTGGTGATCCCTCTCCTTCCAATGATATCAGTTCATTGATGACACCTTTTATGATGATCCTACTAACAAAATTCATTTACTAACAAATGAATTATATCCATGCATTCCTTTTTAGGGATCTCAGTGCTTTGAAAACTAAAGATCAACATAGAAATTAAAACACTATAATTCATTTCATTAGTATAATTTGGGACCAATGTCAAATTCATCATAGGAAACTAGCATATCAAATTTATTGTTTTCCTTACCTAGTGAAGCATTCCAATTCATGACTGCTAATGAGAGAAAAATATCGTGTGGAGGGAAATGGCATAATGTCAGTTATCCATGGAAGCTTATTATATAGCAACAAATATGTATGTTCAATGACCTACAACTTAATGTGATCTTGGTCATGCCAATCTCAAACAACCTATAACTTGATCAAAAACCTCTTAATAACCTCCATTTGGTTTCCTTAATGAGCAAAAAATGCCTTGTGAGTGTTAATGTGACATTTATTGCTTAAACACAAAGCGCACATTAATGATGTTGCTAAATAAGGAGCATTTTTATGTATCAAATGGATTGTTAAATCCATTAAAGGTAATTAAATTTAAAAATACCTTGATGCTATTACTTTGGTTATGATATCATTGATATGGCCATTTTGGAGGAAAATTGATTTTTTTAATCTAATAACAAAGTTGTTGACTGTAAACAATCTTCTAGATATAGAAACAAAAGTAGAGCCATGAAAATGATAAAGTACTTGGGGAAGGTTAATGCATGTTCCTTCTATTTCCAAGCACTTGCAAACCTTTTATGAGGGTGATGTATTAGAAATAACGACAAGAGGACTTGACACAAATACAAGTGGACGTTATCAACTTGAACGTAATGGGAGTAATATGTCTTGTTTAGATGATGATAAATGAACCAATCTTGTTGCATACCATGATATTCAATGGATGTGGGTCCTAGCATTTCCTCTTTTGGGTTTCAAATTGGCCAAGGTTATAACTTATAATACTGGTTTTGGAAGGGTTCCCCATGGAGAACCAATGAATATGATTGGCACCCTCCACATAGGACCTTATGTGCAAACACCATTTCAACAACTATGACTAGAGAGGAGTAATTTTGATTCAGAAATATGGAAGCATGCTTCTGGTCTACAAAAGGGTTTTATTCCTCCTCCACAACCTTTTTTTCCCACAATTCATAAATCAGAGAACCAATATGAACACAATTCAACGTTTTAAACCTATTCATTCAGGGAATCCTCACAGAATCCATGACAAATTCGATTTGAAGAATTTCACTAAAAAATGGAACATGGATATGAAGGGGATCTAAAGGACTTGGAGAACAACATGATTCATGATAAGACAATACTCATAAAAATTACCTTGACCATGAATCCTGGTTTTGAGGATAAATAAAGGGTTAAGGATAATAAAATTGGATTGATAATAATGATAAGAGTATAGAAATAAATGGTAAATTTGTGACTGGACATATTCCCAAAATGAAATATTTTGCATGCAACAATATACCTATGTATCAAACAAACCGTGAAAGCATATTGAATGATGACTCTTCCTATTTTTCAGTGCATTAAGCTACCATTTGTAATGTCCCCAAGAGGACGTGGTTTGATTTATTGAGTTATTTTTGGTTTAGACTTTCTTCATAACTTTGTCTACTATGCTCTGTTATTACTATGATGACACTATCCCTCATTAGACACCAAATTTCTTTCATTGACTGGGAATATGGTTAAAGTTTCATCAAACATCTGGTTGACACATTATTGTATATGGAATGGCCTATCTCTCTCCAATTGAAATGATCTCTACCACCTTGTTGTAGGTTGTTCTTGCATGATTTCGGTTTATAAATTTCGTCAAACAATTAGATTACTTGCTGGTGTAAATGACCATGGTAATTCTAGTTTGTTGAGCTAGTTTCCTAAGACTTTGGTCTTGAATTTATATGCATAAATTTATAAACATTAAAATTCCCAAATTTTAAGTTTAAATAACAATTTAACAACATACATAACTTCACTTACAACATTCATAAGGTACCGTCGTCAAAACTCTAAGTCTTCGTCTTCAGGAAGTGCTAAGGAGAAACCATACTGTGATGAGGAAGGAAGTGGATCCTTCAATAGATTACAAGAGTGACTAGGAACTGGATACGGGAAGGTAGACACAAGTAATACTTAGATAGGATAATGATGGGAATCAGGAAAATAAGCAGATGAAGGGACAAATCCTTGAACAGTGAGCATGACACAAAGATTACCCAAGGAATATTTTAACTTGCAGATAGGAAAACTAGACTTATCTGTCATGTAGGAGACATTATTAGATTCCCCATGTATAAACAACAAGTGGAGGAGTAAAAACTCAAAGTAATAGCTGAGTTGAAGGTGTAAAATGAAACATGAGTATCGGAAAGTTCAAAGAGTGCTATGTTCAAGGAGGACATGCTGCCACTGTTTATAACCCAAAGAGAGTAATTCTTCCTTATCTTTCTTGTTAAATTTTAACAATTCTAGGAAAGTCAACTCAGGTCTCTCTTCATGTTTGACAAGCTTGAAGAGGGGAGAGAATAATGCTTGATAAGGTTACTAGTTCGTGGATTTTACGAGCCCGAACCAGTACATGCTTGTTGGTGTTTTCATATTTTGAGAGTCTGAAAACTCTAAAGAAGACTCCAGGGAGTGCTTTTTCGTACAATTTAGTCTTATGAGGCTAGAAAAGTATAACCAAATCCACAGAATAAATCTCTTAGCTCTCAAAGGACTAAGGTATACCTTTTTTGTACTTAGTTGGAAAGTTCTAAAAAAAGGGGTAAACTATCACCAAACCGACGCACCTTCAAGAGCGGGAAATAGGTTGAGTTTAACGAGTGCGAAAGAAGTAAATATCACTCGAAAAGATCAATTTGATTACGATAAATGGGGTTTACAACAGTAAAATCGGTGCTTTTTTCTTTAGGTTTTAGCGAGCATGACAAAGACATAAAGTATGCTTGGAATCTTTTTCATGTTTGGGTCTAGAGCATGAAAAAGAGAAAACTAAGATCATACTAGGTGTTCCTTTTCCGTAAGTTTAGTCCCTTAGGTTCGAAAAATTGAAAAACCAATGCCTTAGAATACTCTTCTCAATTCCAAAGAAAAGAGAGTGCTCCTTTTTCGTAACTATTCCACATGGTATGAAAAAGCGATAAACTACCACCAATGTGGATGCCCGTTCACTTATTATTGATGAGTCTGAATGAACAAGTTTACTCAATAGTAAAGTCTATTTTGAGGAGTTATACCTAGTCCTAAACAAACTCCATAAGGGTGGGGAGCCTTATAAACAATGATAGCTCGCAAAAATATGAAAAATGAAGGCTCATTTTGTCATGAAAAACTACTAAGAAGGATCTCGCAAACCTACCAAAATTGGGGCATGGGTACCAAAAGAAAATAAAGTGTTCTAAACTAGGGTAACCATGAAAAGGAGGCCTTATCCATGGAGGAACAATGATGTATATGAGGTAAAAATGGTTAAACACCATAGTTCGTGGTCAAATAAGTAATTCTAGGGTTAAAAACGGATAAGGTATAGATGAAAAAGTACATATGGAGGACCAAATCCTACCCTATATGAGTGGATAATGACTTTTTAAAGACTTCGAACCAGTTGCATTAAGGAAAAAGTCATGTTATTAGTTCATTTATAAACAAATAATTCTTAAAATATACACTATAGGTTCAAAAAATTGAATTTTTTCTATATATAGTTCAAAAAAAAAAACATACCATTTGAAAATTTCACCCAATTTGGAAAGTTTTCACCTTGAACTTGGATTGCTCGGCGAGGAAAAACTAGTGGACCAACTCAAAATCCACAAGTGTCAGGTTTGTTGGGCCTCCCCTCTCCTTCATTTCATTTGCTCTAAATTTCATTTTTGAGAAAAAAATTTAAGGTTTTGTGCCATCCCTAAAATGGTTATGCAGTACACATGGGTATTCTACTAAGACATTCACGTACACGCGTTCTACACATGACTTGCTATAGAGAAACCGTGCGTGTGACACATGACATTCCTAAAACACAATCGCGTGTTCTGTGCGACCTATAAAAGCTTACAACATGGCCAAAATTGAAAGAAATNAAAAAAAATTGTAAAAATGCATAATTTACCCTTGATTTTTCCACGAAAGTAAAAAACGTGGAAAACTAACGTGGAAAAATCCGCCCATATGTACTAGTGCAATGGGTTCTAATGGTAAATAATGGTCAATGGGAAGGTACAATATGGTGCTAGAGTGGAGGGAATGAGATCACGAAGACATGAATCGAGATGCCCCAAATTTTCAAGATTTACGACAAAGTGGTTTATTGAATTTCTTATGTACTTCCAACATGCGGGCCAATTGTTTTACTAGAACATCTGATCAGTTATTGGGATCACGACCTTCATGGTTTTGATCTTCAAGGGGAGATCTTGGAAGTTACAGTAGAAGACATGTACTTCATTACAAGGTTGTCCCGTAGAGGTATGCCCATGAACCTTGAGGGTACAAGTAGGGGTGGTGATCCTATGAGTGTCCAGGACTATGTTGACACCTACTACTCACCAGGCATCCAGAAGAAGGGATCATGCATCCCTATTGTTTACATAACCATATTTCCATTACAAGTAGTGATAAGTACTATGGTGAGGGTTGTAGGATCATCTTCATTGCATTTAGCTACTTGGACATAGATGAGGATTTCAATGGATTGTGTGCAAGGTATTGTGTTTGACCGATGCCTAGGTATCATCCCGATTATGAAGAAATAGCTCTATGACTACAAGAGAGAACGCCAGAAAAACTTTGGATACTCAAGCATATTGGTGGTGTTATTCTTGGGAGAGTTCCTACTATCATCCATGCAGTAGCATTACCAGCATTTTCTCCTTTCCATCCTAGACTGACAAGGTGGGGAGAGGTATTCCTCCATCAGGGTGGCAGAGGATCAGTCTAGAGTGCCTATGACAATGAATTTTATCTATGGTGGGAGTGGAAGTTTTCATCTATTGATCATTTCCCATACTTCGGATTGGATTTCCGAGGAGACAACGATCTTTTCTTCCCTCCAGGGGGGGCATGGGGAGAGCTAGATATTTTTATTTTTATGAACTTTAATCATAAAATTATATACATATGTATAAAAGTTTTAATCCATTTTAAATGTTTTTGAAATGCAAATATTGGATTTGTATGCCCTGATGGGCACCCTAGGATGGTTTTGTGGCCCGTACAGATTGGGGACCAAGGTGTACTCATATTTCTCGAGGGAAAGCTGGCCAGGATGATTCAAGGAGTCCCCACCATATGGATTGAGTAGATTCATGTTGTCATGCAGGATTTTGTAGTAGGAATTCCACCTACCTAGATACGCCTACTGAGGAGGGTAGCCAGGGCCGTTTTTTTTAATAGGGAGGTCGAAGAGGCTACTGCAACTGCTGATGCTGAGGACCAGGCCTAGATATATAGGATTTTTTTATGGATTATGGTCCTATTTTTTGTATATTTATACAGTTATGACTGGATATTTGGATCAAAACTCGACATATCTATGAAATTCTTTTTACACACACACACACACACACACATATATATATTCCTGTTTAGTTACATGTGTTCCAAGTGTATCTGTTATGTATATTTTACAAAATATGTGTTAAGTGCCAATCTAGAATGTAGTTCACATATGCATCAGTTATTGTATTTTCATTTCTTGGAATGTGATTAAATGAAATATAATTGAAATTTATTTCAAGTAATCTATCCTACAAAAAATGACATAACAAGGTAGGGTTTCACACCTGATAAGCTTCATTGAGTTGGGAAAGCACAAGTTGAAATTCAAATCTGACCTCTAACCGTGTGATTCCATGTGACAAGGAATCCAATAAAAACTCAATAACAACCCTGTACTTGGCCACATTACTAGTAGCTAGACCTAAGCAAGAACCTCTAGAGAAAACTAGTTGTCCCGAGGGTGAATAGATGACCCATGCGACTGAAGCCAGGTTACAAGTATGACAAATAGCGCCATCCGCAAAACCTACGAAGCACTCAACTGACATTTGTAACAACCAAAAAATGATATAATAAACACTAACCAACTAAATATTGTAAATAAAAATACATACAATAAAAATACAAGAACAAGCACTAATCTTAGGCATAATACTTCTTCAGATAGAGCCCATTTCTAGGCTCAGGCAAGTTATTTCCATCAAAGTCAGTTAATTGATATGCTCCTTTTTTCAATACCTTTGAAACAATGTAGAGACCTAACCACATGGATTTGAATTTTCCTGCCCCTAGGGGTTCTTTGTCCTAATCCCAAATCAAGACAAGTTCCCCTTCAGAGAAAATTATTGGCTTAACCGATTTATCATACTGGTTTTTAACCCTATTCTTATGAGTTTTGTTTTTCTTCAATGCATCTCTGCGTCATTCATCTAGATTTCCAAAATGTAGCAAACGTTCTTCAAATTATGTTGTGTCATGGAGTACATGAATGGTTGTCTTAAGCGATGGAATTTTTCATTCAACGGGAGTGACTTCTTCCACCCTGTGAATGAGTTGGAGAGTTGAGAAACCTGTGGTAGTCTTGACATTAGTCTAGTATGCCCAAAGTGTAGGGTATATCATAAAGTGCCAATTTGAATGGCTTGCATTGATGGTACGNGGAACTGCGTCGATGTATCCACGGATTACCGTCGCTGTATCGACGGTTGGTGAATTTTTAAAAAAAAAAAAATATTTGCAGCCGTCTCTATATCCACGGTTAATGAATTTT
>LPNX010665163.1:114319-176831 GCA_001517045.1 Pseudotsuga menziesii | reverse complement strand
CATTTTCCGTAACAGATATGGTGTTTACCCATTAACTATTTCTGCGTCAATAGAAGGGATAACCGTAACCAATGCCAAAGCAGAGCATTGAGGTAAATACAGTATGAAGGAAGTTCACGTCTTTCTTTGTTATCTGAACTTTGGATAGTGAAGTATAGCAGTAGACACGAGGGAGTCAAATGTGAGATCTTGATGAATTTTTAAAGTCATGTGTTAATCTTAATTCTGATTTTGGGTATACTAAGAAGCAGCTACAACCACTGTTAAATGAAGTGTTAGCAGCATCATTTCATCAAGCGCTCATCTCAGAAAAATGTGAAAGCAGTACAAGCTCTGATTTTTGGAAATTTGGGAGGACAACAGTTTGCTGAGAAGACTAATGTGGAGAGTATCGATATTTGATGAAGGAATTATCGTGTTGATATTAAGATTGCAGACTCCAGGTTTCTTTTACAGAACTTTATTTTTCTTGGTACGAATTGCTGATGGACACATGAATTGCTGATGGGCAGATGCCATTGAAGACTCCATTGTTAAATGTTGTTGCTTTCCAGACCTGTTTCAAGCACACACAGGTACATAGTTTGGTCTTCATATTGGACATATACACAGTGGATTCTTATCATAATTTACAGTCAGAGGTGTGTATACAGCAGTATATACAGTGTTATGCATTGGTATAGTGATGTACATGATTGTGTAAAGTACAAGAGTGATGAACTATGATGGTATATTGATATGGCAGTGATGATATGAATGCTTAGTAAATGATGTGACAGTATTTATAAATTTACAGAAAGTATTTAAGGGAATGCATATTCAGTATTCAGTCAAAAGTGTGAACAGTGTCATGTTTTTGTACAAATGAATATGTACAGGAATGAGTAAACTGTGTGGGCAGCCGCTGTGAAAAAATAGTGAATGTAGTGTGTGAACAATTTGCAAATAGTAGTTTTCCTTTTCTTGTAATGATACTCTTCCATGCTATGATACACAGTCAGCTATTCACAAACTAGATGATACATGCTTTGATAATGATGACATGTTGCATGCTATGGTGTGATGACATTCTTCTATGCACCATGATGTGTACTTTTTACATGCACATTACATGTTGATGATGATGGTGGGTATTTGATAATGATGATAGTACATACCTATGACTTTGATGTATAACCTATGATGATGTTCAGCAATAGAAAAGTAGAGAGACTTCAATGATTGTGGATGACAGTGAACTGTGTGCACTAGCAGATTCAGAGATTGGTACGAGACAGATATACAGTGTGGTACAGAGTGTGTCAGCATCAATGATAAGGCTGACTTGGCAGTAAATAGTGAACAGAGGTTATCAGCAGCAAGAAGTTCTTCACATAGAACAGACCTACTAAAGGGACAAGCAAGTAACCAGCAGTATTGATGAGCAGCTTGATCAGCATGACCATGATAACATGAGCAGTATGTGGCAGTGATATCTGCAGCAGATTCAGAGATTGGATTGGCACAGGTTGCCTTCTGAGCAAGTGGTTTGACTCAGATTGGCTAAGTTGTATGAGCAGTTGGTTTGATTCAGGTGGACAGGTTTTGGTGAGCAGACTCAGTTTGACTGAGTTGGTTGATGTGAGAAACAGATTGATTGGTATAGGTTGATTGTACATGTTGATGAGTTTTGTGATACAGTGGACAGTGATCGGTTGATGAGTAGTGATCAAGTAATGAGCAGTGGTTAGTAGTGGCAGTGGTTGTGCAGTGTGGTATAGGTTGTGCGGTATGGTACAAATTGTGCAATGTAGCACAAGTGTTGAATAACAGGTCCGCAAGATCAGTGCAATTGTGGTTCAACTATTTCTATCTTCTTATCAGGGTGGCAGGACGGGGCAAGGAAAGGAGGTCGTAGCCTCCTTCCAGTAGAAGCCAGGAAACTAGGGAGTGGTAGCTTCCTTCAGGTCACAGCCTGTAAAACAGGGGGTCATAGACTCCTTTCAGTTGAAGCTGAAAAATTGAAGTCTATATAATAAGACAGTTGTTCCTTACATCCAGTTATTTCTGGACAACTATTATTAAAAAGGCTTTCGTGGTTTTCCCCCCAGGACTTGGGTTTCCACGTAAAAATATTGTGTACTGTGTTGCTTTGATTTCTATGTGATGATGATGATATGATGATGATAACAATGCTGATGGTCATTTAATGATAATGTGACAATGCATAATATTGAATAAGTTGTTGATTATAAAAGTTGAAAAAGTAATAAAGACTGCACACACAGATTCACCCCCCCTCTCTGTGTTCCTGGTATGTTCTACAATTGGTATCAGAGTGGGTCCTTCATAGAAAGCCTTATCAGGTTGAAGGAGATCTTTCACACACCATGGGGTTCTCGGTAAATGGAGTACCATTGTCATGTGATTCAAATTATTACTTGATCTGGAAAATGAGAATGCAGGCTTATCTTAAGGCAATTGGTGTATGGAAGTCAGTTGTTACTGGATATACAGCTCCAAAGAAAGTGAAAACATCAGCTCAGAAAGAAGCAAAGAAAAATAATTCTATGGCTATGGAAGCCATCCTTGAAGGCCTAGCAGATATCCAAAAGAAGAAGATAGGGAAGTGCATCTTAGCTAGGGAACTATGGCTCAAATTAGCGCAATATTACTCCAATAAAGAAGAGGAAGTAGAGGTTATGGAATTAATGCTTGAATATCTAATAGATCTCCAAAAGGAGAAAATAGGAAAGTGCAACTCAGCTGAAGAATTGTCGTTCAAAATAAATCAGCTAAATGAAGAACAAGAAGCAGAAGACGAGTCAATACAACATCTAGGTAAGTATGAAGGTATGTTCCCTGAACACTCTGTTTGTAATTATTTTAAAGATATATGTTTATCAGGTATAGAAAATAAGAGCTATTCTGAATTAATTGAATGCAACACTTCAGATTATGATGAAAATCCTTGCTCTCCGATGAGTAATAGAAATTTAGCTGATATTATGATAGACAATGAAATTACTAATGTTTCGCAAGAAGTGAAAAATCTATGTGAACAGAAACATGTATTGAAAGAGCAATTGGACAAAGTCGAGAAGAAGAATCAAGAAGAATCTGAAAAGGCCACATAGACCATAATTAATCTAAAACTCCAAATTGAAGAAGAGACCAGAATCAAAGAAGCCATATCCAAATCCTTGAAAGAAAAACTTGAGAAGTCAACTATAGAAATTGAAAAGCACTCAGAAGAAATTGTCAAGCTCAAAAGACTACTAGAAGATAAGGAAAAAGAATTGATCTGCAAGCTGCAAGACAAAGACAATGAGATAAGTTCCTATAAGGCTAAAGAAATATTGGAAGAGAAATTAAGAAGAAAACAAGAACTTGAAATCAAATCCTTGAAGGTAGAGTTACGGAAGGTATGTATGACAAACTTTGAATTTGAAAAGGACCTCTCAGAACTGAGAAAGGAGAATCATATACTACAAGGTCAACTGCAAAAATTCCATGACGATGATCCGAATTCAAAAGGAAAGATGGAGGACAATATCTTTGCTCTCAACAAACAGGTAGAAGAAGTCAAGAAGATAGAAGAAGATCTAACAAGACAACTCCAAGAAAAGATAGAAATTTGTCAAAAGCAAGAATTGAAGATCCTCTCCTTGAGGGAAGACCTGGACAAAACAACTACTCAGTTAAAGACAAATTCGAAGATTGAGAAGAACATTGAAGAAAGTAAAATGTCTATAGTAAAAGAAGAAAAGGCTAACAGTAATACATGTATTCTTAGAAGATCACATGATCAGCAAGAATTAAGAGAAGTTACTGCTCAGAGATATCCTATAAGGTTCCATGGTCACTGCTACAAGTGTTACAACTATGGTCACAAAGCCATTCATTGCAGATCTCATGACAGAATCACTCCAGAAAGAAATAAAAGTACATTTTCCGTCCAGTGCTACAATTGTTATCATTATGGTCATCTCGCAAAACATTGCAGAGTGCAAGGGAAGGTTAAAGTTTGGAGAAGAAAGAAAGTTCAATCGAATGGCATGAACAACCATCATCATACGAAAGTATGGAGAATAAAGTTAGTAGATCAAAATAGAAATGATGAAAATCTTGGGAAAGAGCCAATGCCATTTTGAAGACTATTGACTAGTGATATAAAGTGTACAAAGAATGTGTAAAAAGAGATATGTACCTGATTATCAGATTTGAGTATTGTATAGTAGTTGGTTCCAGTAGTATTCGTGGGACAGAATACAAGTCCATCAAAGAAGCATCAATGCTCATTGATAAGGGAAGAAGTAGTGCCAAAAGAAGTTCCTGATGCTAAGGAAGAAAAGTTGAAAAGGAAGAGAAGTTGATGACAGGAGGAGTTTGGCAGAAGTACCATTTTCCATTGATGCCAAAGGGGGAGAAAAAGTTGAACAAGGTAGGTAAAAGAAGCATGGTCTAAGGAGGAGTTGTGTGGTCAAAGGAAGCTCATTCGAAGGGGGAGATTTGGTGTTGTCATCAATGACAAAGGGGGAGTTTGTTGACTAAATTGTCATTGATGCCAACAGGTGTGTGTTAGTGTGTCTTGGTGTCCCTTGAGGAGCCTTTGTGGGTTGAGTAAGTGTCATCGTCAAAGGAGACCTTTTGAATTTGTCCAAGCCCAAGTCTGAAGCCCTTGGAGCCCTTGGGACAATGGCAAAAGCCCTGAACTTCCTGGAGGGTGGTCAAGTAACCCCAAGTTGGTTTATTCAGAATATTAATAAGATTAAATGATAAAATCTTTTATTTGTTAAAATCTTAAAACATTAATAAAAGACTTAAAATTAATATTAAATAGGTTAATAGATAAAAACTTACCTTTGAATTCTTTATTGATTCAAATATTAAAAAGTTTTTATATACTAAAATGGTTTAATAATTAATTAAATATTAAATTTTGTTCTCCTAAATAATAATAAAAAAAACAAAAACATTTTTTTTCATAAAACAAGGAATTGTTTATTTTAAAAAATATATATATATATATATATATAATGAATAAATAAAATATGATAAAAATATTCCTTAAAAAAAGGAAACGTTCCTTTTTAATTCTCATATAAATATAACTACATTTTCTTTGATTGGGATATAAGCTCTCGATGCATTTATAGAAATAGTTGTATCATTTTTTTTAAAGAGTTGGCCGTGGAAATTTTGGCAAATTCATAGTAGCGATTCGAGCAGAAGTAAAAGAAAAATGGTAGTGCGTGGGTGCTATGCGATGGACCGAAGCCGTGAAGTCGTGTTTTAATTTTGACAGAGACAATCTTTCAGAGCAGAGAGTACCGAGCTATATTGCAGCAGAGGATTAATTCTTGTCTTCCTATCTGTTTTATATCTATTTTGAGCCACAGCCCGGGGACATCGATGCCAAATTGAGCATTAATGGGAATCATTTTCCATAATAGATATGGTGTTTACCCATTAACTATTTTTGCGTCAATAGAAGGGATAACCGTAACCAATGCCAAAACAGAGCATTGAGGTAAATACCGTATGAAGGCAGTTCACGTCTTTCTTTGTTATCTGAACTTTGGATAGTGAAGTATAGCAGCAGACACGAGGGAGTCAAATGTGAGATCTTGATTAATTTTTAAAGTCATGTGTTAATCTTAATTCTGATTTTGGGTATACTGAGAAGCAGCTACAGCCACTGTTAAATGAAGTGTTAGCAGCATCATTTCATCAAGCGCTCATCTCAGAAAAATGTGAAAGTAGTACAAGCTCTGATTTTTGGAAATTTGGGAGGACAACAGTTTGCTGAGAAGACTAATGTGGAGAGTATTGATATTTGATGAAGGCATTATCGTGTTGATATTAAGATTGCAGACTCCAGGTTTCTTTTATAGAACTTCATTTTTCTTGGTACGAATTGTTGATGGGCTGATTGCTGATGGGCACATGAATTGCTGATGGGAAGATGCCATTGAAGACTCCATTGTTAAATGCTGTTGCTTTCCAGACCTGTTTCAAGCACACACAGGTACACAGTTTGGTCTTCATCTTGGACATATACACAGTCCATTCTTATCATAATTTACAGTCAGAGGTGTGTATACAGCAGTATATACAGTGTTATGCATTGGTATAGTGATGTACATGATTGTGTAAAGTACAGCAGTGATGAACTATGATGGTATATTGATATGGCAGTGATGATATGAATGCTTAGTAAATGATGTGACAGTATTTATGAATTTACAGAAAGTATTTAAGGGAATGCATATTCAATATTCAGTCAAAAGTGTGAACAGTGTCATGTTTTTATACAAATGAATATGTACAGGAATGAGTAAACTGTGTGGGCAGCATGTGCAAAAATAGTGAATGTGGTGTGTGAACAATTTGCAAACAGTAGTTTGCCTTTTCTTGTAATGATACTCTTCCATGCTATGATACACAGTCGGCTATTCACAAACTAGATGATACATGCTTTGATAATGATGACATTCTTCTATGCACCATGATGTGTACTTTTTACGTGCACATTACATGTTGATGATGATGGTGAGTATTTGATAATGATGATAGTACATACCCTATGAATTTGATGTATAACCTATGATGATGTTCAGCAATAGCAAAGCAGAGAGACTTCAGTGATTGTGGATGACAGTGAACGGTGTGCACTAGCAGATTCAGAGATTGGTATGAGACAGATATACAGTGTGGTACAGAGTGTGTCAGCATCAGTGATAAGGCTGACTTGGTAGTAAACAGTGAACAGAGTTTATCAGTAGCAAGAAGTTCTTCACATAGAACAGACCTACTGAAGGGACAAGCAAGTAACCAACAGTATTGATGAGCAGCTTGATCAGCATGACCGTGATAACATGAGCAGTATGTGGCAGTGATATCTGCAGTAGATTCAGAGATTGGATTGGCACAGGTTGCCTTATGAGCAAGTGGTTTGAATCAGATTGGCTAAGTTGTATGAGCAGTTGGTTTGATTCAGGTGGACAGGTTTTGGTGAGCAGACTCAGTTTGACTGAGTTGGTTGATGTGAGAAACAGATTGATTGGTATAGGTTGATTGTACATGTTGATGAGTTTTGTGATACAGTGGACAACGATCATTTGATGAGTAGTGATCAAGTAATGAGCAGTGGCTAGTAGTGGCAGTGGTTGTGCAGTGTGGTACAGGTTGTGTAGTGTGGTAAAGGTTGTGCGGTATTGTACATATTGTGCAATGTAGCACAAGTGTTGAATAACAGGTCCGTAGGATCAGTGCAGTTGTGGTTCAGCTATTTATATCTTCTTATCAAGGTGGCAGGACGGGGCAAGGAAAGGAGGTCATGGCCTCCTTCCGGTAGAAGCCGGAAAACTAGGGAGTGGTAGCTTCCTTCAAGTCGCAGCCTGTAAAACAAGGGGTCGTAGCCTCCTTTCAGTTGAAGCTGAAAAATTGAAGTCTATATAATAAGACATTTGTTCCTTACATCCAGTTATTTCTGCACAACTATTATTAAAAATGCTTCCGTGGTTTTCCCCCCAGGACTTGGGTTTCCACGTAAAAATCTTGTGTACTGTGTTGCTTTGTTTTCTATGTGATGATGATGATATGATGATGATAACAATGATGATGGTCATATAATGATAATGTGACAATGCATAATATTGAATAATTTGTTGATTATAAATTTGAAAAAGTAATAAAGACTACACACACAGATTCACCCCCCCCTCTCTATGTTCCTGGTATGTTCTACAGTGAATGGGGTCAAAAACGGTGTCTGGAAACCTCGACCAAAATCGTTTGTGTTTCCAAAATGCATGCCCACATATGCAGGTGTAGGACCTACATAAGGAGTGGATGGGGGAATGTGCCCCCCATTCCATAGGAAACTTTGAAAAAATGAGGAGGATCCACTAGTACCACTCTGAGAAGTATGCATGAAAGAGGGGGTAGCAAAAGGAGCACCAGGAATCCCAGTGACCACCCCACTAGAAGGACCCACTACATTCGACTGATTTGGTGGTTAGACCACTTGACTACTTGGTGAAAAAGGTGCAGTAAGTGCAATTTATCTTGGAGTACCAATTGCGAAAGGTGGCACTCCTCCAGCCAAAATGGCTGAAGTGGGGGTATAAATACCCTCTCGAGAGATAGCCATAACTCTTCTCATACGAACACCAATAACAAGTGAATCAAAGGGAAGAACTTGGACAATCACAGAATCGCTTAAGTCAGTCAGAGGTGGGTTAAAATTCCTTGAAAGAGGGGGTAGCAAAAGGAGCACCAGGAATCCCAGTGACCACCCCACTAGAAGGACCCACTACATTCGACTGATTTGGTGGTTAGACCACTTGACTACTTGGTGACAAAGGTGCAGTAGGTATATTTTATCTTGGAGTACCAACTGTGGAAGGTGGCACTCCTCCAACCAAAATGGCTGAAGTGGGGGTATAAATACCCTCTCGAAAGTTAGCCATAACTCTTCTCATACAAACACCAATAACAAGTGAATCAAAGGGAATAACTTCGGGACAATCACAGAATTGCTTAAGTCAGTCAGAGGTGGGTTAAAATTCCTTGTAAACTCACTAGCCTGCAAGTCTATAATATCTACTGCAGTTGTATCTACCTGATTAGTCCTGAGTTCCGGTTCACCTAGAACTTCGCTAACTCCTACTAGTTCAAATGAACCGTCAGTACCTAGTCTTCGCCTTTGAGGGGGTAGTGGAGGCTCCACTATATCAGATGGAGGAAGTTTTTGCAACCTTTTTGACCTATGGAGAGGTTGGTCCTCGAAAACTAAAAATTTGAATCACACACACCTAAAGTCCAACTAAGCATAGACAAACCAAATAGCACTCACTAAAAATTTCCTAAATCCACATAGACACAATAGGTAGAAGATATTCCTTCCAAAGGAAAGCCTGGGATAGTTAAGGCCAAGGTCCAACCAGTAAGAACTGATAGATTCTTACTTGGCATCCTGTGAATATTTTCTTAGGCACAAGCAGAGGAATCACCCAACCGCCCTCCCAAACTGTCTACCAGGGTTACCTTCCAAGTCCATCCAAGGTAATCCAGAAATATCCTTCTGGTATTACCTGTATATTATCCCTAGTGTCAAGAGACTAAAGGCTAGCACAACTACACTAAGAGTTTGGAAGAACAATCACAAGCCTAATCCTTATGCATGGGAAAGGTAGAAAATCCCGAAACCTTATCAACACCGGCACCGCACGGGGCCCAAGAAGTGGTATTGACAATATCCCCAAATGTGTACAAATCCTAATCTACGCTCAAACAAGGAATCGAAGGGTTATATCCTTAGCTCAGGTCCTTACACAACCTTGTTCTTAACTCTTGTGTGAGAGGATCTTTCCATATGGTCTCATGTAGAGGCAGATTTACCTAGTGAAAGGCCAACTACGTCTGAAGTCAAATACTTATCGACAGTTAAAACTCCCTAGTCCACAAGCCTAGCCTGAACTAGTTGATGTATGAACCTAGAAAAAAGTAACTTACTAGTAAAGTTTATTAATTCGTTCTTTTTAATTGGTTGTTATTCATCATAGGTAGCGGGATGAAACTGTATGGTGTTATATACTCGGCAAAAGAAAGCAAAAAATGATGTAAAAAATGAAATTTTAAGCAAATTGCAACTACTATGCCAAATTTTCTTTTCTTTTTCTTGTAAAATGAAATCTAATGAATTTAAACTAAGCATGAGAAACTACAAGACTTTAAATTTTTTATTTTTATTCAAAAATAACGAAAAGATCACTAGATGCAACCTAACCTAATGCAAAAAGCATAAATTTTTTGTCTTTTCTTTTCAAAAATTATAAATGAAACTAAATGCAAACTTGAGTAAATTTGAACAATCTAAACATATATCTGTGAATGATGCAAAATAGATCCCAAAGCAATACACTTCAACCAAAAGGAAAAAAATAGAACAAACCCTAACCTTGGTGGAACTAACAAACTCAAAATATCATTAGATCCATAAAAAGGGAGAATGACAAACTTAGACTGCAAACAGCAGTGTAGAGAATAAAGTGTTCCTAAGGACTGATCAATGACCTAGAACACAAGCACTTGACCCAAAAATCCAAGTAGGAGGACCAACGACATTCACAAATGAAGAAGGTCAAACACAAAGAACCCAAGGACTTGAAATATCAAGCAAATTGTGTGACGTACAAACCTAAGACTTATAGAATCATGTTAGAAACAAAACCTTCACAAGCCTCTAAGAGGTCACCAAAACAAGGACAAGAAAAAACCCTATGAACACAAAGAAAGCTACAGGAACACGCGAGTGTTATAAAGACAACCTGTGTGTGACACACGACTTTTGAGAATGCAAACCACGTATACAAGGTGAAAAAAGCGACTGTCAATAAGACAACTTGCGTGTACTAACTAAATTTTTCAAAGAAAAAGGTACTAGCAAACAGGTCCCAAACATGCCAAACTAAAATTTAGGAAAAAAGCAAACAAAACACACATAGAATCAAAAAGAGCAAATATTGGTCAGGAAACCTAAAGGAAAGGAACCATAGAAAGATGGACTCCCTAGTGGAGTCACCAATTCTGTAGTTCAGGAAAGCACATCCTTATAACCAAGGGTCTCTGGGGTTACCAAATTACTAAGATAGACTTGCAGACAATCAACCATGTAGAAATTGAAATAGGAATAGGAAGAAAACTTAGCAAACTTGGTTTATGATGGTTGATCCTAGCTTTTCTTCTCCTCTTCTAGTTTCTTCCACAGCTTCCAGGGTACCTCCAATCACCTACAAACAATAAGCTCTTCCTGCAAATATCTTATATATATATATATATATATATATATATATATATCAATGGTTAATGAAATAACATATTCATAATGAAACTATAAGATCATTCAGAAATCAACATATACAAGAGTGCACAATATTGGAAGAAGAGCTTTCTTAATTAATAAATAGAGATGGTGAGATTACAACCCAACTTCAAAAACAAAGGCTCCTCTACAAACCGAGGACACTGAGTTCTGGTGCTCCAAGATGTTTGAAGCCATACCACCAGCATAACTTTTCTCTTCTAAAAATGATTCATTAGCCTTAACCCGTTCCCTCTATTTATACATGAGGTAAAAGAGAGGTTTCGATGGTTTCGATGGTTGAGACAGTTGAGATAGTTATGATCAGGGGCTCAATTGTTCTTGACTAATCATGTTTTATATTTTTTGACTTCAAATTAAGGTACACACTAGTATTGATATAGGAAAATCACATATGACACACTCCTTTCTTTAAGGAAACCCACGTGTTCAATGTACATGCGAGTTGCAATGTACATACTCGCGTGTTACACACTAGTTGTTGTGTAAATAGTCGTGTGTGAAACCCTAATGTCCAAATAAAAATATATTCAGTTTTTTAGGAGATGATGTATCAATAGTCATGCCCGTCTATAGTGTGTTGGCTACTTCAATCCAGTTTGTCCTTTTGTGTCCCGACATATTGGATGTCAGTACTCAGATGGAGAAGTGTCATTTTACATGATAAAAAGACCTAAAAAGTGACTCATTAATGAAATAATAAACTTAGTTTCCTCATTGAATAGGCTAACATCTAAAGGAACAGACCAGTTATGAAGAGACACATCTAACCTGAAACAATTGGTAAAAAAGGATTGCTTATGTTCTATGGTTTTTTCTCAAAAGGATTGGATTAGGTTTTCTTCATTAGTCTTCTCATCTTAGTGTAAATGAATAAGGGACTGTAAGTGAATCCCATATGAATAAGGAATTAAAACAACACATAATTTTAGTTTTGGTCGAATCCATGACCACTTTTCTAGAGGAAAAATAGTTACACACATACCACTCAACAAAATCTGGAAAATTCAAGGTTTGTCCGAACATTGAAAAAAATGGGACTTGAAAACACCATGTAAAATTGTGCCCTCATCCTTAAATGTTTTTATCTTAGTTTTCAACTGATTAATGGGGCAAATACCATACCTCCTGCACTTTAAAAATACCTTTTATATATATTTTATGTGATCCTTATCGGAATTGGTATAAACTGTGATGTCATCCATGCAAATTACAACAAAATTATCCTTCTCTTCAACAAAATTTATGTCCATTGCTCTATGTAAAGTAGCTCCTGCATTGATTAACCCAAAAGGACTTTTGGCATACATGATAGTTCCCCATGGTGTAGTAAAAGTTGTCTTTTCTGCGTCTTCAGGAAGAAATTTTATTTGGTTGTATCCATAAAAGCCATACATTGTATAAATTCTTTCAGCTCCAACAACCTTCTATGGTATGCGATCCATTTTGGGTAAAGGATAGTTATATTTCAATGGCACTCTATTCAAGTTTTTGAAATCCACATATTATCTGATTTCTCCATTCTTATTCCTAACAGGTACTAAGTTATCTACCCACTTAGAAAATATGAGAGTTAAAATGATTTTCACATTGAATAACGAATCTTGACTTCTTTTTCAATCAAAGGTAATAGCATTGGATTTATTCTTCTTAATTTTTATTTGAAAGGTTTCTCTCCAGGTTTGATAGGAATAGTATGTTCTATGATGGAGGTATCATATTCTTTCAAATACTCATAAACCCAAGAAAATACACCAATATAGTTTTTCATCAGGTTAATATATTCCTTCTTTTCTTCATGGGGGGATTTTTTAACAGTTTTACTATCTTAGGTGAATCTTCAGTCCCAATATTCTGATCTTGAATATAATTTTCATTGGGATTAACCTTTGTATCTTTAGCCACATCATTTTGGCCAAATAATTTCTATAGAGGAATAAGACCCTTTGGAATATAATTACTTTTTATCTTAATTATGTCCTTTCCTCAAATCATGTTCTTCAAATTTTCCCGCTCAACTTCTTCATTTGCAAACAATACATTGTCTTGAAAATTTTCTAAATTTTGGTTCTCTGTGTCAATATGTGTATTTACAAATTCATATGATAGCTCCAAAAATCGCTTTATCTATAGGTCATCTTCAAATACTTGCCAATATTTATATTTTCCAATGATGGAAGGTCTATTTACAATTTCTATTTTGTATTTTTTCTTAGAATAGATGGGAGCTTTAAAATTTCTAGGATTGGTAGCCAGAGAATCAGTTACTTGATTTTGCATCCTGGGAATTACCCTAATTCTATGTTCAATGAAGTAATTACCCAACAAATTTCACACTTCATTTCAATATGCTCTCATTCTAGGATGTTTGGTTTGGTAACTGTCATTCACCTGGTTCACTACTAACTTAGAGTCTCCAAAAACATCTATCATTTTTTCCTTTAAATATTTTAAATCATTCAACCGTAACAACAAAGCCTCATACTCTACTACATTATTGGTATACTCAAATGTCAATTTATAAAAATATACTTTGAAATACCTATTTGAAGAAATTAAATAAATACCAACACCATCTCCTTCCTTACTAATAGACCCATCAATATACATTGTCCACAGTCCTTCCTCATTTTGTTTATTCTATAAAGCTTCCTACTTTTTAGCAAATTCTTTGTCCTCTTTTAATTCAGTAATTGTAGGAAAATATAATTCAACATGAGCATCAGTGAAAATTATAGAAGAACCCAGATTAGTGTCCACAACATATATGGGGTGGTTGTTAGGCTTATCTTGACTACTGACCACATATGATAATATTTTCTCTTTGTACAACCTTTTGTGTTCTCCAAATAAAGGAATGGTTGCATAAGACATGCCCATTTGTAGAGTTCCTTTAAGTATTGAATCCCATGGCCTTGATAGAAACATACTGAATTTAGGGGAAATATCAGCTACCACCACATCCATAATAATACTCTTGGCAGGGAACTGTGCAATAGTTACTACCATTCCTTTAATAAACCTTAAACATTTCACATTTCAGAATCAAAATAAAACAAGTCTTTGTAGGGCCTTGTAGACTCCAATCCTAGACTCTCAATAACTAATCTTGGCATTAAATTGTGAGATGCAACATAATATAGCATAACATTGTGTAAAATCATGTATTATTATTTAAGCTTACATAGAAAGGTTGAACATCCTCTTCATCTGCATCTTCAATTCTAGGACCAAGAACTATGGTTGGAGCAGCATCTATTAATTCTAGGGTGTCTGATTGGCATTCTCCCTTAGTTTTTACCATCCTATTTATCTTGTCTTTGTACTCATTATTTCTCAACAATTCATTGAATGAAATCTTTATTCTGGACAATTCATACTGTAAACTGAAAGAAGAAGTTTCTCTATCAACATCAATTGGTATATGTTGTCTAATTTATTTTGGCATTTCTCTTTTATTATATGAAACCTTCTGTACAATATTTTCTTTTTGCTTCTCTTTCTGTTTTTATGTTTTTTTTTGCATTTTGTTGACTACTAGAAGGCTGATTTGAATTGGGCCTTCCTTTATTTATAACTACATCCCTACTTCTCAATTTTATTTTTTTCTAGAAATCATCAATTGCATTTGGATATCCTCTTTGATATTTCTTTGATTCTACCTCAAATGTATTATAATAATCCTCTTGAGAAAACATCTTATGCTCGTCTTTTGTGACATAGATTTCAGAATCCAAATCATCAAAAATGATATATTTGATTATCCATTGAGTCATTTTCTTCCTCTTCATTAACATAATTCTCTGGGAATGGAGGTCTTATTTGTTGGTATTTAGGGTTTCTGGGATTTATTTGGTCTCTCTACCTAATCTAAGGGGGAGGGAGAGGTCTTCTGAAATTGGGATTCTTGATTTGTGGCTCAGGAATATCTCTATTTGGTGGTCTATTATCCAATGATGACTTGTCCACCAACCTCTCCATTGTTTTCATCATCATATCAAACTTAGCATCACTTGAAGAATATGAAGCACAAGGTTTATTTTCTTCCCTAGTTTTCCTCTTGTCTACCTCCACTCTCTGTTTCATTTTCCCATATTCCATCAAGTTGGCTTCCACCTCCAAAGAATCTTTAAACATTATAGGAATATTAGCATATTTCATCTCTCTCAATAACACGAAAAATTCACTGTCAAATGCATCTACATAATTTAATTTAGCATGTCCTACAAGGGGTTTAATATCAGCTGGTATAAAATTGCAAACCCTCATAAATCTGCTAGAGAATTCATTCACTGACTCAAAATTGCCTTTCTTTAAATTATTGTATTGAGAATGAATCCGTAAAGGAATCTTTTTATCTTCCCACCTATCTAGAAAAAGAGTTTGAAAGGATTCAAATGTAGCAATAAACCTTGCAGTAAGGTATTTAAACCACCTTTTGGATTCCCCATATAAACTTTGTGCAAATAATCTCATTTTGGCATCATCATAATCAAGTTCCTCCAAATCGGTGAATTCCTCAAATGTATCCATGTGTTTCCTAGTAGTGAAGTTTCCCTCCACATAAAAAGGTGAAATTATATGTGCATAATTCTATGGTAAGTCATGTAACACAACATGTAAGGCCAGTGGAGAAAATATAGTATCCATAGGTCTAGGAGGGTTATGAACAACAGGGGGATTTGGATTAGAGGAATAGATTCTTCTATCTTTACATTGTTTTGTGATTTTCCTAAAGTGAATCTAACAGTAAGACTGAAGTCTATTTGGATTAATTTCTATCTGTTTCAAATCTGACACAGATTTAGACCTTAAAAGAGACCTTTCAAAACTTGTTTCCAACTTGAAATATTGAACGTAATAAATTCTTCTTGATTTTGAGAATATGACCTATCAAATTGAGAAGTACCTACTTGTTCTTTACAACATCTTCTCTTAATTAAAATTTCTGGGTTTTCCACACTATATAAAATTTTAGAATTAGGGTTACCTCTTGTACGCACTCTCCCGAAAGCCAATATGTCGTCTTTTGAATACCTTCTTGAAAATAAATGTGGATTCACCAAGGAAAATACACAACTGACTCCAAATGCAAGAACCTATGTTTTCCCACGAAAATTTTGTCTTCTTGAATAACTCTGTCCTTCTTCCTAGGGCATATTTGAACTCTCATTCCTCGGCAATGACGCTAAGATGTTAGCACTCAAAATTTACCCTCAGTTGTGAAACGATAATTCCAAGGTAACAACAAAACCAATGTTTAGGAAGAAAGTTGTATTTTTTCTTCCCAGAGAGGGATCTCTTAATGATTAAACTCACAAGACATAAATATTTGCAAAAGAAATAAAATTTAATAATGAATGTGGCTGAAATTGGTGCTCATTGGGAATGGAGTCATATATGATAGAAAATAATGGAAATGTTGTTGCAATGTAACTTAAACAGAGGCAGGGTAGCTATTTCTTTACAGTCAAAAAGTGGATTATATGGTGATAAAGAGGAATTTATAAACAATCCATTAATATGGGCATCTAACAAGGATGAAACCAATATTAACTTTAGAAGAACAATTTTGTGAATACTTGAAAGAAAAGGATCATATCATATGAGTATGAATTCTAACCCAATATAGACTCATTAAAGTATGAAAAAGATAACATAATGAAATGCTTAACATGAAACAAATTCACATAAAGAAGGGGAAAGTACTGACTTCAAAGTAAATAACACAAGAATATCTGTAAATTGTCTTCTCGACTCTAAAATTGTATTAATCTTTAGAAATATCTTACAATCCTCAGTTTTTATCACGAGTTGCAACCCTTAATTAATGGCAAAATTTGTATTCAATACAAAAATTTTGCTTGAGATGATAACTACTTCTATTCTAAAAATGGGCAAAATAATTGCCTTATTACATTTGTCATTTGCTCCTTAAATAACTAACTGCTTCAGAAATTTATTACAAAATTTAAATAAACTAGTCTTCAACAATTTTCGAGATTCCTTTAATGGTGCAACTTGTATTTTTACCTTCCAAATTTTTCCACTGATGAACACTTGGAAGCTCGAGACTGCCCATTTCTTTAGCTAGTACTCATATCTCTACATGATCTACATAAGAAATTGCTGGAAACTGAGCAAAAATAGCTCTGAAAGTGTCAATTATCTCAAAGTCCACTGATAAATTTTCAATTACTCTTTTCCCTGATAAGGACTAATTCATGTCTTCAAATTTTCTATGATCCAACTTGCATATGACCGGTTGAGCATGATATTCAACTTGAGACAGAAGCTTACCATTTTCCTCCCAAAAGGAAGGTAAACCATTTTGAAACAATGGTGTAAATAACCCTATAAATTAGGGAACCTAGCTGACCTAGTTATTTATTTGAGGCACTCACCTAATGAATATAAATAGGTGAGGCACCTCTCTCATTCTCACACATCTTACACTCAAGTATTTTAGTAGAGAGAGAGAGAGAGAGAGAGAGAGAGAGAGAGAGAGAGAGAAACAGTCTACTGTGAAAGATGAGCAACTATTCTTGTTGTTGAGGGTTTACATTGTACTTGTTCTAAGTCTATACTGAGAAAGTTTTGTGGGGTTTTATCCCTTTTGGTTTCCTCGAGGAAAATATTTTTGTTCTCTTGTGTTGTTGTAATTGTCTTTAAGTTCATTGATCCTTTGGTTATGGTTATGATATTATGATGCTAAATGTTTTAGATATTGTATAACCATTAAAAATATAACAGAATTTACATGATCAAATGCATCAATGACATCCCCAATCGAAGGAAAAACATCTCTGAAAGGAGGAATAACAACAACAATAATAAAACAAAAATAGAATATCTTCTGTAGTTACATTTATTTAACAATCCTAGTGGTAGTCATGCACATTGGGGTAGATATATATATGGGAACAATCCTTTCATTGGGGAAAATTATTTTAATGGGGGTAATCCTTCTTATCAGAGGAATCAATTTCTTAGGGTAATTCATGCTTTCTCAAGTTCATATACTTTTGGGAGCTAATAAATAGAGGGACCTTACTGTCTAATGGGCCTTAATGTCCAATTACATTTGACACAAAATTCCTTTTTACAACATGTAGATACCCTTTCTAGATACTCTTTATTTACCAAATCTATTAAGGTTAACCAATGACTCGATTTTCCACAACCCCTTATGGCCAACAATTCCACAAAAAATCCCTACAGATAAACCAAAGTTTAATGGTAAAATAAGAGAATACACATCCAGTCATGTTACCACATATCATTTGTGGTGTGTCTCCAACTCCATGTTGGATGATAGTGTTAAATCATGTATTTTCCCTTGTACCCTAACCAAGTCTATGCATCCAATTGGTACATTGAGTTTATAACTTCCTCCTGTTCCAACTTCAATGAACTTAGTGATGGATTTCTTAACCCACTTCCAATTACCTATCCACTACAAAACAAGAATAAACATTTTGAACTCTTTACATCAAAACACCACCACCCATATTTCTAACCATATCCATGAATGGAGGCAGAAGAATAGGCTTGTAAAACCCACCATTCCTTACCAATTGTTAGTTTCTCTATTTACGAAGTCATTGTACTTCCCATTTATTGTGATGTTGCTATCATTGGGGACATAACTAAGGAACAAACCATATGTTGTTCCCAACATTTGTTTTTGATATATTCATAGTCATGAAATTTATATGACAGTATCCCACATGATCCTCGACTATCAACTGGTCCATCTAAACCCACACCCAACTCCCATGTCGATGGTGTCATTGGTTCTGTATATGTTATTTTAGTAAAGCAATTAAGTGGAAAACATAATCAACTTTCCATTGCTAGTCCACCTACTTCAACTGTGTCTGCTATCAAACCTATTACAAATCAAACCTCATAAATCACAACAATTAGAAATCACAGCCACATAAATATCAACATAATAAAGGTAAAAAGAAGAAAAACAAGGCCACAATCCCTTCCAATGAGTCTGGAACATAACACACATTACCCCCTAATGTTGAGGGAAATAAGAAGGAAAGTAAACCTAAAATCCCATGCAAAATTTGTGGGGGTGATCATATGACTCATTTATGTCCTTGCATTAAATAAATCAATGATTTCATCGCTAATAAAGACTCCATCCCACATCCATCCATATTAACTCATCCTTTCCCTCAATAGCAACATCAATAGATGGCTTCTTCAAATCATCCACCTCTATAAGGGTGAAATGGAGGTCATCCTCCCAAATGGTATGGACCATCAAGCATGTTTTTGCTAGATGAAACAATTACCCTTACCACTCAGAATCATAGGTATGAGAAACCTCAAACCATCTCATCTAAGAAAGACTCGTCTTATCCATCCCAACCAAATGTCCCTCTTCAAATATAGAATATTGTTCTTGACACATTTATCTTCCCTTCCAAAGTGTTTCTTCATCGAGCAACACATAATCCTAATGCCAGAGCTTCTCACAATTATAATATTGTTGAAGATTTATCTTAGGCCCTGTGTGACATGTTTTCTCTCAAGGTATTACACATTTGTCTTGTGCAACATAACTATTTATTTTTGGCTATTGGTGGAATAGATCCCACAGAATCTAGTTTGGTTTTTTTTATATGGAACATAACAAACCCAGGATCTCCCACTACATTTCGTTTCAAATTCAAGTAGTTGTATGTGGGAAAAAGATCTTTCCAATAGTCATTGATGAAGGAGCCTCTACCTATGTTATGTCCATCTCTTGTTGGTGAGCGATAGGCTCTTCTAAGTTTTTCCAATCCTCTACCACTTTAAAATTATTTGATGGTCGAACTTTTACACCCCATGGAATCCTTAGTTCCTTACCAATCAAACTAGGGGGAAGATTTTTAACGTCAACATTAAAGTGGTTGATGCTCCTTTAGAATATAATATGTTTCTTTGGCGTAATTGGTTTCATTCAATTAAGTTTGTAGTCTCATCGATATTTCAACTCCTTTATTCCCCCACCAAGGGAATATAGTCACTATATACCAACTTTCATATTGTGTGTCATATTTTCACCTCAACGCTAGCAGCAATGTTAAATTTTTAGGTGAATCCATGAAGGAATATGAGAGCATGGGTTCTAGAATTTTTAAGGGTTCATATTTGATGGGATATTTCCCCTTTATATCACCTTCTATCTCTAAGGTGGTGGCTCCCATTTGCATGATCACTTCCATGATTAACACTTCCCTTGGTTCTTATGATCCTTGGGTTACACCCCATATTATGGAGGTTGATTCGATGGGAGACTCTATGCCTCTATCAGTGTTCAAAATTGCTTACCAAGTTATTCATTCCAATATCATTGGACAAGATCGTGATCTTCACCTCTTGTTGATTTCAATCCTTATATTTTTCCTTCTTCGGCTACTTCCCCATATTCTTCACATGAATTTCTTCATGATGTATAGGAATATAAGGGAGAAATTGTGGAAGTCATGTCTTTGTGTGACAAGCCTTGCGAGGATTTGCGTAATTATATGTATTTCCTTTTAGTTTTGTAAAATATGGAGGAAGTTTTCCAAAATCATGTCCCTCACCCAATTGTTGATCTCGATGCTAATTCATATCCTTTCCCATTTGCTGAAATTGATCTTGATCCTAATCCTTGCCCAATGGTCGATCTCAATTTTTATTTGTATCCTCACCTCATTTTTTATCGTGATCCCGATCCCTTTCCCTCATGGGAATTGTATTCACTTATTTCAAATGAATTTATTGATTGTATCTTAATTTTGTATGAGACCTTTAAAGATGCCGTTCCTGTTAATGAGAATCCTTCTAAGGAGGATTACCATAGTGCATCTCATCTTCACGTCCTTGTTTCGAATACTAAACCCTTATGGAACCATCCCTACAAAGGTATGCGTGTGCTACATTAGGAGGCATATCAGTTGTTTGTTTACGATGGAAACATCCCTTTATAGTAGGAATGGGGCCCCTATAAATTATTCTTTTATCCATTTTTTAAGATTGTTAAAAATGGATGAGAAAGGAATCTTATGGATCATTTTTATCTCTTTTCTTTGAGATCCTTAAACCATAAATATAGACTCTAGTTGAATTGTCCTAGCTCACTAAACTTATAAGGATGAGGTGCATATGGAGAAATTTTCTTTCTTTTCTTTGAGCTCCTTAAACCATAAATATAAACTCGAGTTGAATAGTATTGGCTAGCTAAGATTACAAGGATGAGGTGCATATGGAGCATTTTTCTGTCTTTTCTTTAAGTTCCTTAAAAAATAAAGATGGATATGGGTTCACTTGTATAGGATCATTAAACATACATGGAAAATGTAGCCTTATGATCATTATTCCATCTCTCCTTCCAGCTCATTAAAAATATAAATGAGGTCTCGAGTTAACTTTTATGGACTTTTTAAAATTCCATGAAAAATATGTATATGGAATCCTCTTTAACCTATTTTATTACTCCTTAAAATTGAAAAGACTGTTGACTAATCTTGTTCCTTTCACACTCTTTAAAAGGTTTTGAAATAAATTACATCTGGTATATGCTTACCCATTTTTTGGGCCTCCTGTATTTAAAAATAATAAATACTCTAATCCACTTTGGCTACAAGAGTTCTCCCTCACATAGTTTTATGTTTTTTTGGGCGTTGGGAACTAAATCAACAAAAAAACGCAACACTAGAGTCTTATTTTATAAGCTTTAAGACTCTCTAAACATGAAAACACAAATGAACATTTACCAACCCAAGATCAATTAAAATCCACAAGAAGGTATTCCTTCAACTATTATTATATCGTTTCTTCAAGCTTGTTAAAAATGAATTAGGATTCAAGTTTACCTCTTTGGGATCATTAAACCTTTATGAAAAATATACTATTGAGCATACTTCTGTCTCTTTTTCGAGCTATTTAAAAAATGAAGAAGGTATTTTAAAAAGAGGGTGGTATAAAGTCAGTGTCTATTTCATTCAATAAGAAGCATATTGTACATCACCCTTGAACATGGAACTTATTTGCATCTTTGTCTTATATTTGGGTTATAACCTTGCTTCAGAAACATACTATTTCCCTGAGTCATAGTACTTATCCAATTGGTTACTCTTCAAATCACTATGGAGAGTGATTTGATGCCCCATGTGTCATATCCCTATGGTATATATGGTGTTCTTGAGTCATTTTTTCCTAGTCACTCAATTGTCATGATATATGTTCAAGGGACGTTATCTTGATACAGCCACAAGGGATTCACCTTGTTGAGCAATATCTTATTGTGTTCATTCATAAAGGGGGGTTTTTAATTGTGAAAAATAAGGTTAATATATTGTAGGTATTGGGGGGTGGGGAATAGGGTATGGAAGGTTTACAAGTATTAGGGGTGTATAAAAAGGGGTTTCTAGTAAAATACAGAATATATTGTAAAAACAAGGGTTTTTTAATTGGAAATATGTATTGGGAGAGGGGGTCAAAAAAAGGATTTTTGTAAGTAATTATCAATATCTAGTGAAATTAGGGGTATTCTTTAATATCCCATGAACAAAGGCATTGTGACATGGTTTCACTAAGTGAAGGCCATGTGGAGTTGGCTATTATGTAGTTATGTTGACCATCCCTATGATAGTTTGTTATACTTGGTAATTATAAATATTTATCACGTCTCTTAATGTCTATTTCATGTCGATTGATGGGGGATACATTAAGGCCCTATTTCGACGGATTCCTTCCTATCGATGCCAAATCCCTATCTAGGAAGTGAATATAGAAACCATAGTACCCTATAACTTGTAGTCATTAGTCGAAGGATTCATTTCATTTGAAAAGGGGAAAACATAATTTCCTCCTAATCAATTGATTGTATTGGTGTCCGACCTTAGCTCATATATTCACACTCACTAGATTATACTAGATGAATTGGAATCCATTATCATCATTGTTGGACTCCCTTATGTTTGTTAGTGGTAAACATATTTGATCAGTAATCAAACATATTCTCACATGTTTTACATCAACACATCTATTCATATGTTGTAGAATCACACTGTTGAGGTTTGTGATAAAGACCTTGGGTTTATGGATTGCATCACTCGGACTTGTTTCCCATCCCAAGCTATGTTGGAGTTTATAACACCAATCATGATATTGTATGAGGCCCATTCATGAAAAATTAGTGGTGTTATTTTTCCTCCTAACATGTATATTGGATATTTGGACATAGATACACATTTTATTGGATGGTGGATATGATCTAATTGGTATACATAGATCCACATTGTATTGGTTGGTGGCTATGTTATTTTTCATGACATGGATCAACTTTTTATATTTTTTTTCCATGATCTCACACATCATTCATGGGTCTACAATATAATTTATCAACATCCACGCATTGTCCTACTTTTAAAGAGAATGGGTATTCCTACCAAGGATGATATATGTGCACTTGGTTGATGTTTTTGCAAGTTCTCTCTATTTTCTTGTTTCCATGACCTTTCCTTGACATATCTAAAAGGAGGAATACCAACAAAAACAATAATAATACAAAAATATAATATCTTATGCAAATACATTTCTTTAACACTCCCTCTTAACAAGGAAGGTATTCTATAATAACAATACATCTGTACAAATGACTAGTGATTCTATATGTCATAGGAATTTTTGAACAACTATATCATAATCATCATGCATGGAACATCATTATATCAAGCATAATAATCTATGACATCATCATGTTTAGCATCATCTTGAGTATCATCATCTCTAGCATCATCTCTAGTATCACCTGCAATATCATTAGTATACAAATACTGAGCTAAATCACTGACAACATGAACAATGATGGAACATCATCATTCACAATTGAATGCAAGATCTCGCCCATAAATTAATGGTGTGGGACCACTCTCATCAAGAGAGAACTATTGTCTTCAATACCATCCTCATCTTGTGAGTGCCAGGACCACTCTCAACCAGAGAGTGTTCTTGTCTGTGGGACCATCCTCAGGATGTGGATTCTAGGATACTATCATCCACAAATAAATGCTAGATCTCATCTGCAAATTAATGAAGGACCACTCTCCACATGATAGTAATATCATCCACAAGACCATCCTCAACTAGGATGTTTTCATTCGCGAATAAATGCAGGACCACTCTCATCAAGAGAGTACTATTGTTCATAGGACCATCCTTATCCTATGATTTCTAGGACCACTCTCAACAAGAGAGTATTCTTGTCCACAGGACCATCCTTAACATGTAAGTGCTAGGATATACTCATTCGCAAATGAATGGAGTACCACTCTCCATATGAGACTACTATCATATACAAGACCATCCTCTTCCTATGGGTGTCAGTACTGCTCTTAACAAGAGAGTTTTCTTGTCTATAGAACCATCCTCAGTATGTTAATGCTTGGATACACTCATCCACAAATGAATGTTGGAGCTCATCAATATCTATAGGCATATTGATAAACTTGAATGACCTTCTGTGCACTAGAACACCATGGTCATATCATCATAAATATAAATATCATCATCACTCCCTCTTTCCAAGGAGGTCCTTTTGGACTACTCCAATATTTTCTCAAAAGCACTCAAACTTTACACGAGACAGAGGCTTAGTCAGTACATTAGAAACTTGTCCCTCTCTAGGAACATACTGGAGATTCACAGCTTCTCTTTGTACCATATTCTAGATGTAGTAATACTTTATCTCTATGTTCTTTGACTTATCATGAAACATTGGGTTCTATGTTAGCTTGATGCGACTCTGGTTATCACAATAAATATCAGTTTCATCCATCTCGACATCAAACAATCTTGTGAATAAATTAAGAAGCCATACTAATTCACTATAGGTTGAACATGTTATAATGTACTCAACCTCAGTTGTACTAAGGGAAACATTGGTATTCTTTCTATTAAGACATGATATCACACCTGATATCGAACTCAAAAACATCCCAAACTGTTATTTCTATCTTTGTCACTTCTTTCCCAATTTGAATCACCATATCCATACAATCTGGACCCTTTTTTGGCTACATATACGAGGACACAATCCAATGTATCGTTTAGGTACCTCATCACATGTTTTGTTGCAACTATGTGAACATGTCGGGGGACCACCATATATTGAGTCAATTTTTTCATAGAAAAACATATATCTAGTATTGTATTTGTCAAATACATAAGTGATCCAATAATCTGTCAGTATAAGGTGACATCTAGTCTTTTTGAAGATTCATCATTCACTAGCTTCAGGTTTGTCACCATCAAAGTATTCATTAACTTGCAACACAACATCCCAAATATCTTTAGGATATTAACTATTTTTTTCTTTGGTTTAGGAAAATCTCATTTGGGTATTGCCATACATCAATACCTAGGAAGTAATGCATCATGACAAGGTCTTTCATCTCAAATTCGGTCATAATATTCTTCTTACATTCATTGATGAGATTCTCCTTTCCTGTCAAAAATAAATCATTTAAATATAACAGTAATATAATGATCCCATCATCTACAACCTTATAGTGAAGGTTGGAATTTTCTTTACTTTTGGTAAAGCCCAAACTCATTAGGAATCCATCAATCCTTCCATACCATGCTATGGGTGCTTGCTTCAGCCCATGTAGAGATTTCTTTAGTCTACATACATGTGTCTTTTTTTCGTATGTCTCCAAACCTAGTGGTGGTTAAATATATACTTATTCTTCTATGAAACCATTTAGGAAGGATAATTTTACATCAATTTGGTGTAGCTTCCATTTCATCTTGGATTCCAAGGAAAGGATAGTTCTAATAGAATTATATCTTGTTATTGGTGAAAATGTTTCTTCATAATCAATTCCTTCCTTCTGGAAAAACCCTAATGTGACAAATATTGCCTTGAACTTTTTAATACTTCCATTTGTTGAATTATTTGTATTGAAAATCCATTTTGAAGAAACTGCTAATTTATCTTTCGATCTTAGCACCACATTTGAAACATCATTCTTTATGATATATTAGTATTATTTGATCATGGCATCCATCAATTCCTTCTTCTTTGAGTCTTCTTCAACACATGTGTGTTCTTCATAAACAAGGTTGCACATTAATGCCACATAGTTGGAGTAGATTCTTGGTCTCTTTCTTCCTTCTGGTGCTCCATATCTTTTTGCTTCTCTCATTATATCACAAACCCAAGTTTTCCTTCTCTTTGTTGAGATCATCTCATGGGGTGTATCCATGGGTCCTTGGGGTTCTGACACGTCATGATATTTTGGTATAAGTTCTTCTTCGACACCTCTAACTGGTGGTTGTGTAGCTTCTATAGTTCTAGGAGCCTCCTACTCTTATTCATGATATTCATCTACATAGTTCTTTATGGATTTGGTGAAATTTTCATCTTAATAAAATGCGAGATCTTTGCTTATCTCAATTTGATAGAAACATGGAATGTAGATCCTATAATATTATGACTCGTCACTGTATCCAAACATTATTCCCTTCATTCCTGAAGGTTCTAGTTTTGATATTTTCTCCTTGGGAACATGTAGGTACATAGGACAACCAAATATCTTCAAGTGGCTAACTTTAGGATTTTCAGTAGTAAACAACTCTTCTAGATTTTTCTTCCCAAGATAACTATGGGATATTATGTTCTATTCATATACTTTGTTCCTTGATTCTTTGACCCATAAATGCATAGGCAGATCGTCATCATGAATCATTGCTTTGACTACTTCCATGATATATCTATTCTTTCTTTCTTCCACCCCATTCTATTGAGGACTATAGGGTGTGGTAACCTCCCTCTTAATCCCATATTCTTTACATAATTCCATGAATTCATATGAAGTGAATTCTCCTCCATTATCTAATATCAAGGTCTTGATCTTCTTTTCGGATAAATTCTCCACAAGATCCTTGATTTCCTTGAAATTTTTAAATAATTCATATTTTCCTTTCAAAAAGTATATCCAAGTATTATGAGAGTAGTCATCAACAAAATAGACATAATAGAAATACCTACTTAAGGAAGTAGTTGGCATTGGTTTGTACAAATATGACTGTAAAATATCCAGTATCCCATTTACTTTACTATTATTTCTTGGGAACGGGTTCCTGGTGTTCTTTCCTTTACAACATCCTTTGCATACTCCTTCATGATTGATTTGGATCTCTAGTATACCTGTCACTTCCCTAACCAAAATTGGCAATGCTTTGTAGTTTACATAAGAAATTATTATATGCCAAAGTTCACATGGATTGATGGTGCTGGTTGTGAGATATGAATCTTTTTTCCCCTTCAATTTGTAGAGTCCTCCTTCTTCAACACCAATTATAGTAGCATCATCTATTGTCTTTCCTTTTGGCCACATAAGAACTTCACCATATACAAAGGAAACTCAAAAAACTTTCTTATCTATACCTGATATAGAAAGAAGATTCTTCTTGAAACATGGAACATATAATACTTCTTTCATATTCATGGACTTCACAAATTTTATCTTGTAAGATGTTTATCCCATTCCTTTGATGGGATATTGATAATCATCTCCAAGTTGCACCTTGTGTGAATAGTATTTTTGGGTAAGACATGAATGAGAATCTTTGTGACCTATCATATGTTTGGAAGCACCACTATATATAAGCAAAGTTTGACTTCCATGAGAGACTAATCCTTCGAGACCTTAAATTAGGACATACTCTTCATTAAAGTATTCATTTTCCCTATCCTTCTCTTCATCTGATAAATTTTCTTCAACTGCATGGGCATGGTACTTTCGGTTCTTCTTCTTGAACCAAACTCTCTTATGACAACAATTTATAGCAATGTGTCCCATCTTATCAAATGCATAAAATTCAAAGCATGTGAAATCCTTTCTAGATATCTTACCTCTATTGAAGTCATGTGGTATTCTAGAAGATCATCCTCGATCTTTCTTTTTGTTTCTTCCATTATTTGCATGAGAAGCTAGAGATTTATCTTCATTATCATTTATATTATTTTCTCTATTTTGTATCCTTCCTTCTTCTTCTACACATTCTTCCAATAGTTTTATGAAGTTGGTTAGATTTCTTCTAGCAAATATTCCTATAATGAAGGAATCCTATTCTATTGGAAGACCATTTAAGGTGGTGATCACAAATTTTGCTTCTTCAACCATGTCACCAATGGATTCTAGTTGTTCTTTGATCTGAGATACTCTTGAGAATTATGATTGCATAGTTTCTTCCTTTTGTATCTTCACACCCTTGAGTTGGTTTCTCAATGTAATTCTTCTATTGATGTTCTTTCCTTCAAATAGAATTGTTGGTGCATCGAACATTTCCTTTGGAGTATTCTTTGAATATACTTGGGGGACCAAATGATCATTGATATAATCAACTATGATCATTTTGGATTTGATCGTATCCTTCTTATTCTTATCCGTTTCCTCATCTCCCTCTAGTTCCTTAACCCCATCTTTAATATAGCCTTCTAGGTCATATTCTTCAAGGACGAGCATGACTCTACACTTCCATGCTCTGAATTTCTATGTTCCCTCAATATTATCATCAAAATTGGTATTTTTTGTCATATTTAATGAATGATAACCCCAAATGGAAATATAGGAAATAGAAATTACCAATTTGAAGACTACTTCTGGAATTTTCTTTAGGATGAACTAGGGTTTGACTAGAAAACCCTAATTTTCCAACTATAGTCACTTGTAAAAATGATTGGAGGAAAATATGCACTTCCTCAAGGTGATTTGGAATATATCTTACTTTTTATGAAATCTATGGATTGAACCTTGAAAAATATGATTCCCTAGCTTCTCCGAGTATTAGTGGTAGGTCAAAAAATAAAAAACCACATAATTAAAAATTGCTTTGTTAGAAAGATGCACCCTCCCAGGTAGATTTGAATGGTCCTTCTTTTCTAGCTGATATATGGAAGGCGTTTTCTGTAATAGTGATCCCTAGCATGTTGAACTACAGAAAGAGCTACTACACAATGTCTTATTCTAGGTTGGTTATGATACCATGTCAATATTTTAAAACTTGTTATGCCAAAACAAAAGGATCAATGAAAGAATAAATGTAAGCACAACGAAACAAAAGAGAACACAAATATTTATCATGGGAAACCATCGTGGGGAAGAAAACCCATCAAAACTTCCTTATAGACTTCAACCAACTACAATCTAAGACCCAAGAAATAATACTAAATTGCTTCCTCGTCCTCAAATGGATATGTTCTCTTGTATCTAGTGAACTTGTTTGAGTGCTCACCATGTCCAAATGAGGGAGGATCCTCTCTTATTTATACTAATCAACTGAGAGGCCTAATAACCCAACAAGTCCAACTTCTCCTTATTTCCAAGGATGACTTTCCTTGGGAGACTCAAAAATGCATTTTAATAATACTTTTGTGGGTATTACTAGCCTGAATTACAATGAAATTTTTACCTCAATACTTTAGATGACCAAATATATCACTCACATCCCAAATCTAAGGAACAACATCTCCTAAAGGAGTAATAACACTAATAATAATAATAATAATAATAATAATACAAAAATAGAATATCTTCCATAGTTACATTTATTTAACAATCCTAGTGGTATTCATGCACCTTGGGGTATCTCTATCTATGGTAACAATCCTTCTGTTGGGGAAATTAGTTTAATGGGGGGAATCCTTCTTATGGAGAGAATCAATTTCTTGGGGGAATTCATGCATTTTAAATTTCATATACTTTTGGGAGCCAATAAATAAGGGGACCTTATTGTCCAATGGGCCTTAATTCCCAATTACCTTTGACATTGAATCCTTTTCCTAACATGTAGATACCCTTTCTATCTACTATGTATTTAACAAATCTATTAATATTAACCAATCACCCCATTTTACACAACCCCTTATGGCCAACATTTCTAGACAAAATCCCTATAGATATACCAAAGTTTGATGGTAAAACAGGAGAAGACCCATCCACTCATGTTACACATATCATTTGTGGTGTGTCTCCAAATCTATGTTGGAAGATAGTGTTAAATTACACATTTTCCCTTGTACCCTAACCAAGAGTGCATCCAAGTGGTACATTGAATTTTCAACTGCATCCTATCCCAACTTCAATGAACTAGTGATGGATTTCTTAACCCACTTCCAATTACCTATCCACTAGGAAACATGAATGTACCTTTTGAAATATTTATGTCAAAACACCACCACCGATATTTCTGACCTTATCCATGAATGGAGGCAAAGGAATAGGTTTGTAAAATCCTCCATTCCTGACCAATTGCTAGTTGTCTAGTTTACAAAGTCATTGTTACTTCCCATTGCTTGTGATGTTCCTATCATTGTAGACGTAACTAAGGAACAAGCCATATGCAGTTACCAAAATTTGTGTTTGATATATTCACAGTCATGAAATTTAATTACAGTATCCCTAATGATCCTCGACTGTCAACTGATCCATCTCAAACCACACTCAACTCCCATGCCGATGGTGTCATTCATTTTGTATCTATTATTTCAGTAAATCAGTCAAGCATGAAACTTAATTAACTTCCCATTAATATTCCACCTTCTTCAACTGTCTCTACTACCAAAGATGATACAACTAAAACCTTATAAATCACAACCGCTCAAATATCAACATACTAGAGTTAAAAAGAAGAGAAACAAGGCCAAAATCCCTTACAATGAGTCTGGAACAAGCAAGCATTACCCCCTAATGTTGGGGAAAATAAGAAGGAAAGAAAACCTAAACTCCCATGCAAAATTTTTGGGGGTGATCATATGACTCATTTATGTCCTCATTTTAAATAAGTCAATGAGTTCATTCTTCATAAAGACTCCACCCCACCTCCATCCATATTAACTCAAATTTTCCCTCAACAACAAAATCAGCAGATGGTTGTTGCAAATTCTCCACCTCTATAAGTGGGGAATGGAGGTCATCCTCCCCAATGGTATGGACCATTAAACATGTTTTTATTAGATGAAACAATAACCCTTACCACTCAAAATCATGGTTATAAGAAACCTCAAACCATCTCTCCTGAGAAAGACTCAGCTTCTCCATCCCATCCAAATTTGTCTCTTCAAATAGAGAAGCTTGTTCTTAACACATTTATATTCCCTTCCAAAGTGTTTCTTTGTCGAGCAATACATAATCCTAATGCTAGAGTTTCTCGCAATTATAATATTGTTCAAGATTCAGATCAGGCCCAATGTTCCATGTTTTCTCTCAAGGTATTACAAAGTTGCCATATTCAACAAAAGTCTTTGTTGTTGGCTATTGGCAGGATAGATCCCATAGAATCTAGTTTTGGTTTTTTTGACATGAAACATAACAAACCCATAATCTCCCACCATATTCCATTTCAAATTCAAGTAGTTGTATGTGGGAAGAAGATCTTTCACATATTCATTGATGAAGGAGCCTCTACCTATGATATTCCCATCTCTTGCTGGTGAGCGATAGGATCTCTTGAGCTTTTATAATCGTCTACCACTTTAAAATTGTTTGATGGTCTAACTTTTACAACCCATGGAATCCTTAATGACTTACCAATAAAACTAGGGGGGGTATTGTTAACATCAACAATGAAGTGGTTGACACTCCTTTAGACTATAATATGTTTCTTGGGTGCAATTGGTTTTATTCCATTAAAGTGGTAGTCTCATCGATACTTCGACTCATTTGCTTCCCCCACCAAGGGAATATAGTCTCTTATGATGCTTGATTTATACCCCATATTATGGAGGTTGATTTGATGGGTGACTCTATGCCTCTATCAGTGGTAAAACATGCTTACCAAGTTATTTAGTCCAATCTCGTTGACCAAGATCATGATCTTCAACCAATTGTTGATTTCAATCCTTATATTTTTCCTTCTTCAACTTGGTCCCCATCTTCTTCACATGACTTTATCACTGATTTATTGGCATATAATGAATAAATTATGGAACTCATGGCTTTGCGTAACACTACAACAAAACCATGTGATTAGCATCTCTTTTAGCTTCCTTTTTAGTGTCCACTATCACATTTAGTGTATTTTTCATCATTTTTTGGACAAAGTGGACGCTTTTCCATGGGATGGAACTTTTAATGGCATTATTTGCATCCCTTTTTAAAATTTGGCACTATTTTGGATTCTAATTAGCATCCCAATTAGTGTCCTTATTAGCATCCTAATTGTTGAAATATTGTAACTTCAAAGAATATTCTATATGTATCTTTTGTGGTCCCCGATGGTCCTATCGGGAGAACCACTTGTATTATCTTGTACCGCGATGCTTCTAATTGGAAGAACTAATAAGAGTCATGAGGTTGTCCCCTCTAATTGTAAAGGTGGGTCATTAGCACCCTAGTGTGGTTACTTGAGCCTACATGTGTAACTCGAGCCTACATGTGTAACTCGAGCCTACATGATTAAATCGATCCTACATGTCGAATGAGTTAGTTAAAGTGAATGGATGAATATAAATAGAGGTGTGGTGCTTCTCATTTGAGACACACACTCTCACTTGTGTAGCGCATTAGTGGAGAAGAGAAGTAGCTGGAGAAGGAGGAGGATCAGGCTTTGATCTCCTTGCTGGTTTTATCTTTTATCTTTTTGGGGCATCTATATTGAGGAATCTTTTGCTGGGTTTTTTCCCTTTAGGGTTTTCCCAGGATAAATCTTTGTGTTCCTTTTGGTTGTTCTTATCTATCTTTCATCGATCTTGTTTATATGCTTTTGTTATGAAAATAAATGAAATACTGATGTCTTAGCTAAGCATATGAAAAGTTAACACCAATTAGCGTCCCAAATAGCGTCCCAATCAGCATCCCAATTAGCATCCCAATTAGCATCCCTTTTTCAAATTTGGCGCTATTTTGGATGCTAATCAGCATCCCAATTAACATCCCAATTAGCATCCCCATTAGAATCCCAATTAGTGTTCCAATTAGCATCCCAATTAGTGTCCCTTTTTAAAAATTGGCGCTATTTTTGACGCTAATTAGCATCCCAATTAATGTCCCAATTAGTGTCCCAATTAGCATCCCAATTAGAATCCCAATTAGCGTCCAAATTAGCATCCCAATTAGCATCCTAATTATCATCCCTTTTTAAAAGTTGGCTCTATTTTGGACGATAATTAGCATCCCAATTAACATCCCAATTAGCATCCCAATTAGCGTCCCAATTATCATCCCAATTAGCATCCCAATTAACGTCCCAATTAGCGTTCACAAAAGCATCCCATATAACGCCAAGAATAGCCTCAAAAAAAACATCCTAAAGAGAATAGCACCATATATTAATCTAGGGTTAGCGACATGAATTGTTGCATGAATTTCAACAGGAAAAACATTCAACATAGCACCAAGTATAGAGACAGGAATTGAGCCTAGAAAACATCCAACATAATGCTAGGTATAGATCTAGGTATAGTGCCTGGAATAATGCCGAAAATTTCAAAATGAACCGCGTTAGGAATTGCACTAGGTTTAGAGCTAGGAATTGTGTTCGAAAAACGTCCGACATAACGTCAGATATATCAATGTCTATGTCAATGATCATGATTCATGTGATAGTACTTTTGGATCTTGATTTATCATGGTGGCACCTAAATGATTGTAATCATGGCACTTTTGGATCTTGATTAATCTTAATGGGGGATAAACTACCTTAATGTCACCTAAATTTCTCTAATGGCATTTGAGTGTCCCCAATGACATTTGATAGAACCTAATGGCATACGATTGGCCCTAACAACATGAGGATGATACATTACGATAATTACGATGGACCGAATGGATACGATTTGATAAGTATAAGACTATATCATCCATTCTTGTGAGGTAGTATGGCTCCTTGCTCATTATTATCGCAATTATATTGATGATGACGTTGATGATGACTACGATGATGATACTGATGTTGATTTATTGTATGATGATGATGGCAATGTGGATGTGGATGTGAATGATGATTATGCATGTGGTATCACTTTTGGATCCTAATTGATTCTAATGGAACCTAAATGTCTGTAACGACATCTAAACAACCCTATTATCATCAAAATAAATGTAAAGACATATAAATGACCTTAACAATTACATGACATGAATCCTAATGTCAATGAGTGATTAAGGACACTAATGGCATATGCGTGACCATAATGATAAATGATGACAATGATTTTGTTGATGATGTACTTAATGTTGATGATGATGATGATAGTGAGGATGATGATCAAGATGATGTTGATGTACCATATGGCATTGATGATGATGATGATGACAACTTCAATGTCCACAATGATGATACATGTCATAATACTTATGGATACTACAAAACTTGAGATATTGGAGTTAATAACAAGTAATAGAGGTTGTGAGGTTTTGACCATAAAAATAATGTTATCCATTGGGTTTTACATTTATTGATATGGCCATTGGGTTTCATAGTCCCCCCACCCCTTACCCCCCCCACAACAGAATTTCAACCCAAAATTCGACACCTTGCATGTCTGGAATTCGACACTTCTCTATCCCATTTTCGACACATACACTTTTTTTGGCGTCGGTGGTGTAACTTCGGATCTTCGACAGTATACTAATGTGGGTCGAAGATCTGACAGACCATTGTGTCACATATTCGACTATTTTTCCTTCCGAAGTGTCGACCAAACTTGCATAAATCATCAGAAATCTGACGGCGTCCAACCCTTGCAGCGTCGGCCTTTCGACGGATAGAAGTGTCGGAGAAATGGTGGTGTCATCAGTTTTTAATCTAGACACTGTTGCAAAGCCGACATAATCCGGCACTAGAAGAGTCGACCTTTCGACATAGTCCAACACTTTAACTGGCGGTCATCCGACGGGCAGAAGCATCGGACTCATGACACGACCGTCAAATGGGTTTACCGGAGTGTTAGAAGAATGTCAGAAAAGTGATGCCTATTGATGGATTAAAAAAAAATCCAAAGATTTCACTTACAGCCACATGGTTTTAGCCTAGAATTTGACCACTGAAGGAAGCCTGGTAGCAAACTAGAGGATTCTATGTCAAGTATATATTTCATCCTTGCACATATAGTTATCACAACTACTTTACTCTTAACTTTACTTTTTGCAAAATAGAAAACCCAATATCCTCAAGAGAAGCACCCTCCTTTCTATTTATGGAATAAGGAAGAGAGTAATTACAAGCAAACCCTATACTAGGTCTACAAGTGGACCACTTAACAAGACAAATTCCAATCTAACCAATCCATGAACACTTTAAGAGAATGTTCCTTAACTAGAGACATTACATGTGCTAAGGGTAGGTGATTATAACACAACTTCTACCTACACACTTCTCCAAGTAACTCAGGTAGTGTGAACCACATGTATAAAGGTCGCATAATCCCATGCCCGCATGTTCCAACTTACCCACTTAGAAATGGCCTATGTGACTTGGCTTTCGAGAGAGTCGGAGAAAGGTTGCTTGGAATCAAGTTTTCCTAGTTGAACACAATGCAGTGCTTCTCTGGGTGAAACTATTAGCTGGAAAGTGGAATGAAGCAGTCCCCATACACTGTCTGTGTCCCTGACCTCCATTTTGAGGAGGCTAAAGTTCTAAAGGGTGGATTTTTATAACATGATTAAGATGAAATGGGTCTAAAGAATTGTGTTTATCCTTCATATGCATTGTGCTAATTGTATAAGTATCTGCATAAGTTTCTCCCTATATAAGAAAGAGCTCTCATGCAAAGAGTGCTTCACATCCCCAATCTTAATAAGTGATGATGAAGGACACTGAACCTATAGAGTCTCTAAACAGAGGGGACCAAAGGAAACAACTAAGACAAAAAAAAAAAAAAAATGAAACTTGCTGACCAAGAGGCATTCAATACTTTTAGAATAGTCTAGCTTTGCTCAAGGAAGGGATATAGAATAATATTGAATCCTAAAAGTACATAACCACTTCATATAGAAAAGAGACAAAGAAACAACAGAGTATGTTACCTTAAATCATTATTAATAATGTACAATAGATATTTAACTTCACTCTTGCAAATTCCAAACAACCAAGGTAAGCACAGATTGTTCTTGCTAAATGAAGTGGCTAGATAATAGAGGGGTCAAAAAACCTATCCTTGGTTGCAAAACAATGCATGAATTTTAAGAGGTAGAGAAAAAATTCTAAAGGATTCAAGAACACAGTATACATTGGGGCCCTGAGATGTCCACTCTGTGGATCAATACATTCATTGTAATACACTAAATAATAAACTCCTTTTTCCAATTAAACATAGAATTGAGAAAAAATACAGCAACAGTCAGCAAGCATAAGATGCCAATATATTAGATAAGAAAATTAACATACATCACTCATTTTCATTCCATGGTGCTTAGCATGTTGTTCGATGAAAGTTCAATCAAATAAATCTCCATTATACGTGACATAAATCTTAGGCTTCAATTCTTGCATGTGATTGAACCACCGCCTAAGAAGCTCTGTCTGGAAAACATAGCAAACTTCCAGGGGATCAATACTTGTTTTTAGAATTATAGTCTTAGGGTAAACAGTAAATGGTAGATATACCTCATTTGGAACATTTGCTACTTTGAAATTTCCTTCAAATTCTGGTTTTGGAGTGTACTCCAAGTCTTCAATGCCCCACCCCTACACACTCAAGAAACAAACGAAAATGAATTGGAAAACTAAAGAAGAGCAATGATGTTCATAACAATCAATGCAACATCAATCTGCAAACAATAAAAATTCCAAAACATAGATGAAAGAAATCCCAAAACAAAGGATAGGCTAACCAATGGGCATAAAACAATGCCAATTGTTTTTACCTCTCAATTTTTAATAAGATAGCCTTGCCCATCCACCATTTGTGAAATCATAATTATCATGTCATATTCGGCATCAGGGAACTTCAAAGTAAGCTTGGTTGTCTCTATATCAAAATCACACACACGAACTTCAGCTCGTTGAAGAAGATCTGCCCTATTTTCCAAGGTAACCTTTGAAGAGTCCACTTTAACAGTGTACCATTGTCCACATCTTGCATCTGTAGGATTGCAAAATCCATAAACAAGTAAAGAATGAATGTTAGTTTTTCGGTATATAAAAACTCTTGCTGCAAAGGCTATTGAATGTGGAATTTTGATGTAGAGACAAGCCATTCTTTGTTCAAAAGCATCTTGAAAACATTGAATGCGGAATTTTGATGTAGAAACAAGCCATTATTTGTTCAAAAGCATCTTGAAAACATAAAATGAAGACATGAGTGTGTTGCGAAAATAAATGCATCCTGCTACAATTGACCAAGTATTCAAACAATCTATCTCTGAAGCTATCATGCCCAACCATTTATATAAACATGTTATATAACATCTATCATTTACTAATTCAATTCAAATAACTGAGTTCTTTAAAATCCTTAAGCAATAGTAACTGAGTTCTTTAAAATCCTCAAGCAACATTAAATGACACTCAATTTCTTAATCTAATTAAGGAATTTAAAATATAATGATCTAACATAAATTATGCAAGCAAAAAATTATAATTAGTAAGAATATATCACCTGATAAAACATGGATAGCCAAAAATACTATGTATATAAGGCCATCGATCTAATCAAAACTCCATTTATTTCCTCTTAACTATGGAAATGTTTCTCAACGCTATCTGTAACAAGTTCCAATGGAGGATTCAAATAGCAATAGTGAAAATTACACAGTAAAAATATAGAAATAGATGTTTTTTAATGTATTCTTCCTTACCATTCATTGAGCTCCTCTCTGTTTCGAGAATAATTTAATATTCTCTACTAAACAGGACCAACCACGTGAAGGTGGAAGCTCTTATGGCCCCTCCCCCCCCTCACATCACTCTCAACTCTGAATATGTGAAATGCTTTTCGCTGGATGAAGTAAGGCTCCATATCATGGATACGTTGACACCAACCATCAAGTGCAAGTAAATTTAGTGATGATCTTCTATTGAACCAATTAATGATGGTTGTGGAGTCACCATGAATGTGCAGAGTGGGAAGGACCATGGATTTAGCACAATAAAGGAGAGTCCATAAAGCAAGTAGTTCAAATCTGGTGTTTGTACTCAGACCAACACCCAATTTGAAGCAAAAATAGTGGTCCTGGGTGATCAAAATATGAACACCTATACCTCCAATTTGATTGGTTGAAGCCCCATCAAAGAATATGTAGGTACAATTATCTAAATAGTTTATTTAGTCAAAATAATTACCTTTCCTTTTTGCGTTGACTTAGCCACTTTCAATTCACTAACTCTAAAATAGCTAATAAGTGTTGGCTAATAATGGTGACGACTCTTGGTATTATGTTTCATTAGGTTGCAACATGGAAAACTTGTGAAACAAAATACCAAGAATCATCACCATTATCAAAATAGTTTATTAGGTAAAATTATCAAAATAGCAGAAGATGTAGGTACAATTATCAAAATAGTTTATTTAGTTAGACTTATTACCTTTCTTTTTTGCGTTGCCTTAGCCACTTTCAATTCACTAAATCTAAAATAGCTAATAATTTTTGGCTAATAATGGGGACAAATCATGGTATTATGTTTCATGGGGTTGCAACATCGCAAACTAGTGAGGCATAATACCATGAATCGTCACCATTGCTTGGCTGAACACTTGTTATCTTTTGTGAGATATAGTTCATGTGGACAGAGTTCAAGAGGTTTTTTTTTTCATTTTTAATGAATGAAATTCATTTATGAGAGAATATTTACCAAAATTTAAGTTTGTGAAGAGTACGAAATTCATAGGAATGGTTGGAAGTGTTGTTCACTAAGCCATGCTATTAATGAGGAATTTTCATGTTGTTATTTTCCAAGTTTAAGCCATAATTTGTAATTGGTTGAAATTAATTTTGTTTATTAAGTTTAAAGTACGTTAATCAAGTTAATAAACTTGTTTTTAAGTTGAGTCTTATATTAAGCATTAGTTTCGAACTAATCATTGCTGCTACTGTTACTCACTAGTGTTGAGTCCATAATTGGTCCCTTTTTAACCATCCTTAATCACCTTTTTTGCCCTTGTTTTACACCATTCAGCATGTCAATTAGACCTGTTTTCCTCACCTTACTCCCTAAATTGCCAAGGTAAGACTGATTATTGTTTTATCTTATTAATGCTTATGATTGTGACAATTAAGGCTATGTATCTCTCAAAATTGTGGTAATATGTTGTGATTTATGAAGATAGCGTGAGATGAGTAGACTGCAGGAAAGCGGAGCTGAATAAGTCTTGGAATAAGGGGCGTTCGTGATTCAAGAAGATCCTCAATCCTTCAATCATCAACTAAGGCACGTGGTTCTTATGCAACCTTCCAGACAAAGCCATACAGAGTAGCTGTAACAGGATGTGCTATGATTGGGGGATCTTCAGGATAGCTGCTCGAACATCATGGCGATTTGAGAAGATCGCCACTTCCAGGCCAGTCAACAGCTTTCTTTCATTTTCTATATTTGCACCATGCCACGCCTTGTAACAACTAGTGTTATTCAGGGCACCTGAAGATCAGATATCTTCATGGCTTCCCTTTGTAATAGGATCGGATGTTATAGTCTGTATGTATAAAAGTGAGAAGATGTCTCGACCCAAGGGGTTGTTGGATAATAATAATTCATTCTTGTAATGACAGGAGAGGTAATTTGTAATCATTCCTTTTTTTTAATACAAAGAGCAACCGTCGATTTAAGGGAGCTGTACATTGTTCATCCAGCGTCTCTGTGTGAAGGTTGGGCCCACCTTCCGCAGAGATTGTTGAGTTAAAGTAGGATTTCTGAATTCATTGTCATGTGATGGTTTGCTGATTATATTGCCTGTGTGCGCAGCAGTAGTATGTGTGGATTTGCAGCATTCCATTTTCCTGAGATTGATAATTGGTACAGAATAACAGTCGACTGATTAGATAGTTCCCTTTATGCAATTCATATAATAGCTGTACACAGCTCTGTTCATCTCATGGTCTCCGATTGTCATCCCACGAACTCTTGCAATTATTTTACTGTATAATTGTTGATTTTCATTTCTGCAATTCAATTCTTTAGAATAGCTGAATTCGATCTTCCGCAATTGAATTTCTAGATTAAATTCAGTTTATGTTTATGGGTTTCAAGAGTGATTAGATTGAATAGGCTAATCATTTGCTTTGGGATATGAATAGGATTTCTTTTCGATCTATAGTTGTTGTTTGAATCTGATTTCACTTCTTGATTGATACTTGTTAGGAAGAAATTGAATTTGTAGTGTTTATAAGATTGGTGGGATTAAACAGGTTCTGAGGGATGAACATGGTTGTTAGAGGATAGAGTGTTTAATTACAATGATCTGGTGTTTAAGCATATACTGTGCATTTATCCTTTGAAATAAAAGACTTTCTAGGGTTGACAATAAATCTCGTATGCTCTATGTGTTGATAATAATTTATCTGCATTTAGGGCGCTCGACATTTTGGCACCGTTGCCGGAGAAGGATAAAAATTAAACACTATCATTAGTTGCATCTGATAATTGTTTCTAGTCAATTTCTATTTTTTTTCTTTGATGAAATGATTTGGGTTGCATGAATACGAGGAGGGTAAAACTCGATCAACTCCCAACTCCCAAAACCCCACAAAATACTAACAGTGCAAGTGGCTCGGGTCGCGGTCGAGGAGCACCGTTGGGTAGAAGGACGTTCATCGACGATCTTGTTGATAGAACCGATTCATCCAACAGAGCTCGTCTTCAAGAAACTCCTATCAGAAGGAATCCTGCCGATCCTAAGGTGCCAACGTCAGGATCCACGGTGGAGAATCCATGAGCAGCTGCGACTCCCTCGAACATCCCTGCAAACGAAGACACAACTGTTACAACCGGACCTGCTGGTAAAGGTCCGACCTACCACATCAATGGGAGGGTTGTAACTAAGGAAGAGTGGGATCAGTACCACTAGAAGTTCTTGGACCAGTGGAGGAACGAAGAAAAGAAAGAGGAACAGGAGAAGGACGAAGAAAAGAACGCAGAAAGAAATGAAGAGGAGAAAACATAAGAGGAGATGAGTAACAGACACAGGGCCGATGAGGAAGAAGTAATGGGAGAAAAATATCATCATGAAAATCGCTCCCTGCCAGAAGGAACGGTGGCTACACTACAATTTCCGATTCAACAACCGGATGGGGTAGCGCTTATGAAAAATATCTCACCATCGGTGTTACCTCATTTCCATGGAAAGGCGGCAGAAGACCCAGACGAATTCCTCTTTGAATTCGATATTCTTTGTCGCAGCTATGATTATATCACCGATGCCCAGAAGCTAAAACTCTTTACTACTACCCTAAAGGACAATGCATTACGCTGGTTTATGAGCCTTGGAGGAGGAACCGTTGCTAATTGGGATGCAATGAAACAAGTGTTCCTAGAGAAATACTAGGAATATTGTAACACCAAAGACAAGAGAGAGGAATTATTTAAAATGGTGCAAAAGGAGGACGAAAGTTTGGAAGATTTCGTGGAAAGACTGTTGTATAATGTGCAGAGAGCTGGGCAGACGAACATGGGGCTGGACGTACTCAAGATAATATTGCTTCGTGGGATCATGGATGATTGTCTAGACATGTTAAACCTGCTTGGTGAGGGAGATATCTCCAAAGAACCTTTTGAAAAAATTGTGGAACTTTGCAAGAGATACTCCAGGGGGTCTTCCAAGAACAATAAGTGGGACAAACGAGATAAGCTAGAACATGACGTCTTCGACAGAACTCAGAAATCATCCAATGGAGGCGCTACCCGCGCAGAGATAGGCAATCTCCTTGATAATTTTAAAACAGAAATGATGAGCTCTATCTCTTCGGAGATTGATGTCCTGAAGGCAAAACAAAAACAAGCAGTGGAGGATCTCACATTAGGTGTGTTCTACCCCCGATGTAGAAAGAATCATCCGCTGAGAGAATGCCCACTTGACAAAGTAAATGTATGTTAGCTGTGTGAGCTGAACCACGACATGAAGGAATGCCCTTCACTTCCTCAAGTAAAGGTCGTTCTGCAGGCATCAAACCCAGATGTGGAAGCAGCCTACTTTATTGCACTGAAGAAACCATGGCAGCCTCGAAATCAAGGTATGCCTCCAGACTCGTTTCCATTTTTGAATAATATGGGAAATTGGAATAATATGCAAAACGTGAATACACAATTCCCTTCAAATTATACTCCGTGGAATTCTTCCCAACCTGCAATACAAAACTATAACTCATGGAGTCCTTGGACACAGCCACCACATCAACCCACGTCGTGGTCTCTTGGATGGAGGAATTTCCATCCTCGGAACCAGTTTCCTCAACCACCTCCACCTCAACAGTCACCATATTCTCCTCAATTTCCCCAATTCCCTCAATTTCCTCCATATCCTCAATACCTACCTCAGCAGTCGCAGCTGCAGTTGCAAAACAATTCTGTACCTAATATACCGATTCGACCTCAGCTGCCTACCCAACCTAATCCCAACCTGAATAATAAGGCAGTCCATCAATTGGAGACTGTCAATATGCCAGCCTACTCTCTTTCCCTTGTACCCTGTAATGACATCCATTTACGATCTAGGAAAATTGTAGAACCCGTAATTACAGAGGATGTTTCACCCTCTATGCATAAAGAACAGGAGAGTTCACAGCATCCATTTGACACAGTTCCTATCATTGAAGATGCTGAGCATCCCTTAGAAGGGACGGTTGAAACATCCGACGATAAAGGGACGACTAAAACATCCAACGATAAATATGACAATACCCAGCCTTCCCAGTTGATAAAGAAACCACCATACCCCGAAATACTAATGCTACCAAGAACGGGGGGCAACCTCAGTTTAACCTCCTCGGAGAGTTAAGGAACCTTTATGTCAAAATCCCCTTTCTTCAAGCTCTTCAAGATGTGCCCATTTACGCTAGAACAGTTTGGGACCTGTGCACTAAGAGAGCAGGAAGGAAACCCAGGGATCCTCCTACGGTTCACGTCATAGGGAAATTATCTGCCTTGATAACAGGAAAATCCCCTGTGACTAAATATGATTACCCTGGTAATCCTACCGTCACTGTATAGATAGGACAAACACAGATACCCAACATGCTGGTGGATCTAGGAGCAGTAATCAGTGTTATAACAATAGAAACTGTAAAGAAGCTTGGGCTCACTAATCTTAGACCAACCCCTACTATTTTGGAATTAGCAGACAGATCCACCATCAGACCTGAAGGGATCCTGGACGACCTTGACATCTCAGTAGATTCATGGGAATACCTAGTTGACTTTTTGGTATTACAACCAAAATTGTAGTTGGGGGGACACCCATTGATCCTGGGGAGACCTTGGTTGGCCACAGCTGATGCTTGCATCAGCTGTCGATCGGGGTCCATGACTATATCTGATGGTATGGATACTAAAAATCTCACCCTTTATCCTCCAGCTCGGCCAAGTCTAGAGGCTGAAACATCCCTTTGGATAGAGAAAAAGGAGGAGGAGGATGTTCAGCCACTATTAACTATAGGGAAGGCCTTAAGTTTTAAAAATGAAATAGAGGATGATACTATTAGTAGTTTCATTAGTGAACCCGCTTCGGTGAATAGAGAGGTCTATCAAATTCTGAACACTACCCTGGGCAAGGAAGAACAAGAAAATCTTACGGAAGAAGCCTTAGTTGGTAACACAAACATAATCCCGGTTTTGAAAAATTCGGAGAGTATTCCTATTGAGGTAGAGCCTGGAAGAACTTTGAATATCAATCCTAGTCTCTCCTTAGAGGAACAGAAATGCCTGATCAGCCTCTTGAAAGAACACAAGGGGGCGTTTGCCTGGGAGTATACAGAGATGAGGGGTATTCCCTCTAGTCTGTGCACCCATAACATTTATATTAAAAGTGACTCCCGGCCTGTGTGTCAACCTCAATGATGCATGAACCCCAAGCTGAGGGATATAGTGAAGGAGGAAATCCAGAAACTTTTGGAAGCAGGATTTATATATCCTATTTCATATAGTGAGTGGGTCTCTCCACTCGTAATTGTACCCAAGAAAAATGGGAAATGGAGGGTCTGTATTGATTACAGGGAATTGAACAAAGCAACTCAAAAGGATCATTTCCCTTTGCCCTTTATTGACCAAGTACTTGATACCCTATCAGGGAAGAAGTTCTTCTCCTTGCTAGATGGCTTTAGTGGGTACAACCAAATCCGGATTGCTCTTGAGGATCAGGATAAAACCACCTTCACCTGTCCCTGGGGAACGTTTGCCTACAGAGTGCTTCCCTTTGGATTATGTAACACACCAGCAACATTCCAAAGAGATGTAATTGGCATATTCTCTGAATTAGTCAATGATAGCATGGAAATTTTCATGGATGATTTTACTCCCTATGGCAGGGACTTTGACGAAGCCCTGGAGAATTTAAAGAAGGTTTTAATTCGTTGTGAACAGACTCAGCTCTCATTAAGCACTGAAAAGTGTCATATGATGATGGGTGAGGGGGTGGTATTAGGGAATTTTATCTCTGCCAATGGAATTCAGGTAGACCCTTCAAAAATCAAGGTGATAAAGAATATACCTACCCCCTCAACTCAGAAAGAGGTGAGAAGTTTCCTGGGACATGCTGGATATTATCGAAGGTTTATAGAAAATTTCTCCAAACTGGCCTCTCCCTTGTTCTCTCTGTTAAGGAAGGATGCACAGTTTGTGTGGAATACAACATGCCAGACAGCATTCGATAAGCTTAAAGCAAAGCCGTCCACATCCCCCATCTTAAGGGGACCTAATTGGACCCTGCCCTTCCATATTTCTTCAGATTCCTCTGACACTGCCATTGGAGCAGTATTAGGACAGAAGGATGGTCAAGTACCTTATGCTATCTACTATGTAAGTAAAAACTTAGCCCCTGCTGAACTTAATTATACTGTTCCTGAGAAAGAGTTCCTAGCTATTGTTTACTCTATCAATAAATTTCGACATTATATCACCGGGTATCCTACATTTGTGCACACTGACCACTCTGCCATTAAATATTTAATGAATAAACCTGTTACCAATGCCAGAGTGACCAGATGGCTTTTGTTGTTGCAAGAATTTGATATCACCATTATAGATAAACCTGGGAAAGAAAATGTTGTTGTTGATTTTTTATCCCGTCTTACTAACAGTGATGACAATTTGCCTGTTGAGGACTCTTTTCCAGATGAACATCTATTCACACTTTCAGCTCATTCTCCATGGTATGCAGACGTCGCTAACTATTTGGTTGCAGGAAATCTCCCACCATATATGTCTAAACGAGAAAAAAGAAAAATTATTCAACGAAGTGCCAGGTTTTCTTGGCTAAATGGTCATCTCTTCTACACAGGGCCCGATCTTGAGATCAGGAGATGTGTAAGAGAAGATGAGATATTTGATATACTGAAAGCCTGTCATGAGGGGCCTTGTGGAGGGAACTTTGCAGATAAAAGAACCGGGCATAAAGCATTGCGGATGGGCTACTACTGGCCGACTCTGTTCAGGGATGCTAAAAGGTATGTTCAGTCCTGTGACAGCTGCCAAAGGATGGGCCAACCTAATAAAACAGATCAGATGCCCCTACAGTCCCAACTTGTAGTGGAACCATTTGATAGATGGGCAATGGATTTTGTTGGCCCTATCAGTCCTCCTTCCAGACAGAAGGTCTACATTTTGGTCTGTACTGACTATATGACCAAGTGGGTGGAGGTTGTAGCCTTGACCAAGGCTAATGACCAAGCAGTGATTGATTTTCTGTACAGTGAGATATTTACCCACTTCGGGGTACCAAAAGAAATAGTTACCGATGGGGGGCTGAAATTCATGTCACACCAATTTGAATCCTTGCTCTGGAAATATCATGTACAGCACCGGGTGTCTTCACCTTACCACCCCCAAGCCAATGGTCAGGTGGAAAGCACCAATAAGGTTATTGAAAACATCCTGACTAAAACAGTTAAGAGCCATCGAAAGGATTGGGCTGACAGGATTCCGGAGGCACTGTGGGCATATCGCATGACTTGGCGCGACACCGGATGTTTCTCCCCATATGATCTAGTGTATGGAAAGAGTGCCATCTTTCCAATTGAGTTTGAGATTAAAACCCTGAAGACAACCACCAAAATGAATTTGGATGTAACAGAAGCTCAGAAGCGAATATTGAATCAATTAAATGAATTGGACGAGAAGCAGTTAGCTACAGTGGACCAGACTTTGTTGCTTCAGCAACAGAGATCCAAGTGGCATAACCGATTTATTAAAAAGAAAGTCTTTAGCGAGGGAGACTGGGCATTACTCTATGACTCCAGATTCAAGAGGGACTTTAAAGGTAAATTGCATACAAGGTGGCTAGGTCCATACTTGGTTGACAGGGTCTTTGACAACGGCACTGTCCGTCTGGTGACCATCGATGACAATCGCATACCCTTACTTGCTAATGGCCACAGAATGCGACTATATCGTAAGCCTATTTCGAAAGATGCATTCATTTCGCAAATCGCCGCCAATCCAGACTATCAGCTGACACTAGGGCAGGAACTTCTCCCTGCCTCTGCCAACCCTTGAACTATAAATCGCACTTTGAATCGCTGTACATAAATAAATAAATAAATTTCCTACTGTAGCGTATAATTCTTTATTTTTATTTTGCATTTGATCTTTTTGGTTGTTGTTATTTTTCAGAAAAATTTCTTGCAGGGAAGTATTAGGCGACTGACCAGAATGGGCCTGCTGAACGGGAGTCATCTTCCTTTGCTCCCCTGCGTCATTTTTTTCCCCAAAATAAAATCTCCCAGCGGCTGAAACAAATTTCTCGGTGGCTGAAACACATTTTCCGGCGGCTGAAACAAATTTCCCGGCGGCTGAAACACATTTTCCGGTGGCTGAAACAAATTTCTCGGCGGCTGAAACACATTTTTCGGCGGCTGAAACAAATTTCCCGGTGGCTAAAACACATTTTCCGGCGGCTAAAACAAATTTCCCAGCGGCTGAAACACATTTCCCGGCGGCTGAAACATATTTCCCGGCGGCTGCAACATCTTTGCCGATGGCTGTGACATATTTTTCCGAGGACCGTCGAGTTTTTTCCTGTCAGCCGTGTTTTTTTCTGCCACCGCCAATATTTTTCCCGACACCGTGAATCATTTTTGGCAGGTGTAACATCTTCTCAATTGGCCGCAATATCATGCTGGGCAACTCCAATTTCCACTGTATTTGGTGGACATTTCCTACATTGAAGACTGTTTTTTGTAGCCTGCAGCGGTAACTCCTGTGTTACCGATAGAAATTTGCTTCCACTTTCAGCTATGGCTTTGATTTATCCCACTCGTGCCGGCCAAATTGGCATAATTCCGACCCCGACGATGCGATGGTTTTTGTTTCACTGGTGGAAGGCATTTTGGCATTATCCGCGTTATTATGATCAACTTAATGCCTGCGCACGCGCTCGACTTTGCAGCGTCAGCAATCACACGTTCCACCATTCTCCGCAGGCTCTCCGACGCAGAGTCGCACGAGGTATGGCTTTGATTTTCACGTGATTAAGTGTTGATTTGATTTAATGATATCAGTCATGCCTTTATACGTAGTATCATTATGGATTAATTAATCCCTTCCCTCGTGCGAGGTAAAATCTCATCACCGCCACCTTCCCCAATTTGGCATAAAAACTTCAAACCTCCCTCTGCGCTGAACTTTCCAAATTTGCCATCTTTTTCTCAACATCTCTGCTCAGTGCTCTATGCGTCCTCTGCTCTGCCATCTCCATTCTCGGACTCTGTAACTCTGCAACTAAGACTATGGGGCTTCCAGCTTGACATGAACCTTTGAATACACAGGAACTCAGGACCAATCCTGAGGTTTTTGCCATCTTTCAAGCCGCTGGCTGGATCGAATTCTTTGAGCGACTGGACGGATTTAACCGGGAAGCAGCTCTACAATTTGCTTTAAACCTCCGAGACACTCACTCCGAGGTATGGGGGCTACAAATAGAAGTCTCTGAAGCCATTATATCCAAGGTTACTACTCTTCCACAGGTCGGACAGGCATGGTTTGGACGACGAGTTCCCACGCTGACTGCACGAGAAACATTTTTACGAGAAGGGGAGCAATTTCAATCCTATAGAAGAGGAATTGCCCTACACTCACTACCGCAGCCCTGGGATCAAGTTGCTGTCTTTCTCAAGAAGTACATCACTTGTGAAGGTAGGTACCAGACTGTTTATAATTCTGATCTACCTTTGCTTTCTCATCTCCAACATGGCATTTTATTGAACATCCCATACTATCTGCTTCATGATCTGCGCCATATGGCGACGCTTGTCCAAACTGCTAAACATCCCCATGTTTCGCTCAGCCACCATGGTCTTATAAAATTAATTATTTCAAGAACCCTCACCCAGCACAATATAACCTGGGATCAATTCATTGCTGTGCACATGGCTCGCACTCAGGAACCTGCTCCTTTACTTCAGGAGGACCGGAGTCCCTCCACTGTAGTGGGGGGGGGGGATGATATTGTACGACAAGAAGCTGAACAGGGGACACAAGCAGAACCATTGGGGGAGGGTATTGATAAAAATCTTGGGAAAAACATAGACAACAGGGTAGCTCTGCCATCAGAAGGAGAAATTGGAGCAGCATTGAATGCTGCGACAATTGAACCTGAAGATGGCAGAGCCAAGGCAATTGAAGAACATATTGAACCGGTCACTATTGAATCCTCACCTGAGTGGGAAGGAGGGACCCTAATTGAGGAGGAACGACCTGAGGAGCAGGAAAACATTCCTTTGACCTCAGCAGTGAACCCTGATATGCCAGCTCCTCAAAAGAAAACACCACAAAGGAAAGGAAAGAGACCAATTAATGAACTTAGCATAACTCCACCAAAAAGAAGAAAAAGAACTAAATCAAATGCAGCAGTAGAGGCAGCCAGAAAAAGATGGGAAACCCTGGAGGCACAGGTTGAGTTCCCGATCCTTGTACCAAGGCCAATGGATGCTCCACAGAGGCCAGTTGAGGAAGAACCCAGCATTGAAGGACTGTTGGAAGAGAATACATTATTAAAGGAGGAAGTCCAAGTACTTTGAAGGGAAGTGGAGACATGGAAGGAAACCTGCAGAAAACAAGGTGAGAAGAAAATGTATACATTGGTGGAGGCTGCAGACCAGCTAGAGGGATCGAACTCTACTGACCCTGACAAGGAGGTTGAGCAAGTGATTTGCCCCACCTGTGGGGAAATTTTCAAAAATAAAGGCCACAAGATCATATTTAGCACAGCACAACAGCCCACGTCCACAATGGAAGAACCTGGAGAAAAAGAAGATGCTGCCACACAAGAACCAGCATCTTTGACCATCCTTGCTGAAGCTGCTACCAATCCTGTGACAGAGGAGAAAAAGGATAAAATCAGGAATGATGATGAAGAGAAGGATTGCATTGTGAACTCAGAATGCTCCCACGATATAGAGAAGATAGAAGCTGAGCCACAAGGGCAAGACATTGATGAACCTGAACAGGGGACTGTAACACAGGAACCAGCAAACCTGGGGTTACTTGTCCAGTCGGCTGAGGAAGGGGGAGAAGAATATGTGATGGAGGACACTCTGGAACCTAATGAAGAGCTTTACACTGTGACTCCAGAATGTTCCCATGATACAGCGCTTAGAGAAGAATTGCAACCACAGGAGGACGAAGAGGTAATCCAGGATGTTGTAACACAAGAACCAACATCCTTGGGAATCACAACAGGGATTCCTGAATTTCAATTAGAAGATGACTCGAGGATGGATATCATACTCGATACACAGTGGAGTGAGGATGAACAGACAATAGCCTCAGGTGACACTGATATCCTTGAGGAAGAGTTGTACGATGGGGAAGATATCCAATCTCGGAGGCAGGAGAACAAAGATGTTGCTGTTACACAAAACCAGCAACACAAGAACTAATGTCAGGAATGCAAGAAGAGAACCCAGGGGATTTTGCTGCTACACAAGAACCAGAAACACAAGAATTAAATTCAAAAATGCAGGTTGACCAGGGAGAAGACACTGTCACACAAGAACCAGTGTCTCAACAATCCATGAATACAGCTGTGGAAGGTAATCCAGGGGGTGTTGCTGCCACACAAGAACCAGCAACACAAGAATTAAATTCAGAAATGCAGGTTGACCAGGGAGAAGACACTGTCACACAAGAACCAGTGTCTCAACAAGCCATGAATACAGTTGTGGAAGGTAATCCAGGGGGTGTTGCTGCCACACAAGAACCAGCAACAAAGGGATTAAATTCAGAAATGCAGGTTGACCAGGGAGAAGACACTGTTCCACAAGAACCAGTGTCTCATCAAGCCATGAATACAGTTGTGGAAGGTAATCCATGGGATGTTGCTACCACACAAAAACCAGCAACTCTCATAGAAAACCTAGATGTGCTGGAGGACACTGTCTCACAAGAACCAGTACTTCTCCCTCTCAAAAATTTCATTGATTTAGATTCAGAGCAGGAAGAGCATTATAAAAAGGACATTTTAACCCTCACAACAAAAGTCTCAGCCCTGAGGATGGAAGTGATCAAGTGGAAGAGTCAGGTGGAAGAAAACCAGAAAAAGATGATTGCTTTAAGTGAGCATAGAAGAATTATTAGAGCATTGGAAGAGCAGGGGGATGAAGAACATATGGGCCACAGATTTCAAATAGAGGAATTGCAAAATAAGATGAGGGAATTGAAAAAGTTTCAAGGCATGCAGAAGGGGAAGGAGCAGATGTATACCATATCTCGAGAACTCATGGGCACCAGGAATCCCTCTTCCTCTTATCCAATGTTTCTCTTCGAGCAGTTTGTCTGGTTTAAATTAAAGGTTGTGCAGGAGGGGAGGTCGTTCGAAATCACAACCTCAGAAAAGTTTTTGGAAACATTCTTTGGAAGAAATTTTGAGGAGCAGAACTTACTCTGTGAATTATACTTGCACGAGATGGCTTTCCCTTTGGATCGCCACTCAAATCCTATTCCATTCGCAGGGGATGTTCAGCTGAGAGCCTTTGCCTCTTTTGTGAGCAACCATGTCCTGTGGGAAAGGTCTTTTCAGACCTTTTCCCACAATGAAGCTCATACTAATTTATGGATTCATAGTGAGCCCCAGAATCCTGGCATTCTTTTGGCACGGTACAGAAGTTTCCTTTCCAGTCCTTCCTAGGTACAACATATCATGAATTTACAGGAAGAGGTAATCTCCACTTGTACCAATTCCATTTCCAGGCAGCAAGCACAGATGGCAGGCTGCCTCCTCTGCACTTAGGAACCGGGATCCCTACTGCTTTAAGAATTTTAAACATGCACTCTCTAGAGTCAAGGGTTACGTGGGAAGTATGAAGGAATGTGGAGTCAACTGGTTGGGTTTGAATTTCAAATTTCCTCTTATTTGGTGGCCAGCAAAACCATATAACATGGATTTTTCCTTGACTAAAGCAGAGGAGCAGAAATGTTGACAGTACTGGGTTATTCACAAAGGCTTTCTGAAGACAGATGAAGAACCTGAGTTTACCTACAATTTCTCCTCCCTCCATGAACAGAGCTCAATGCAGGACTCAGACTCCGAATGATGCAGGTGTTGCATGAGGACATGCAACAGGGTAGTTGGGGGGAGATGTTGAGTCCATAATTGGTCCCTTTTTAACCATCCTTAATCACCTTTTCTGCCCTTGTTTTACACCATTCAACATGTCAATCAGACCTGTTTTCCTCACCTTACTCCCTAAATTGCCAAGGTAATACTGATTATTGTTTTATCTTATTAATGCTTATGATTGTGACAATTAAGGCTATGTATCTCTCAAAATTGTGCTAATATGTTGTGATTTATGAAGATAGCGTGAGATGAGTAGACTGCAGGAAAGCGGAGCTGAATAAGTCTTGGAACAAGGGGCGTTCATGATTCAAGAAGATCCTCAATCCTTCAATCATCAACTAAGGCACGTGGTTCTTATGCAACCTTCCAGACAAAGCCATACAGAGTAGCTGTAACAGAATGTGCTACGATTGGGGGATCTTCAGGATAGCTGCTCGAACATCATGGTGATTTGAGAAGATCGCCACTTCCGGGCCATTCAACAGCTTTCTCTCATTTTCTATATTTGCACCATGCCACGCCTTGTAACAACCAGTGTTATTCAGGGCGCCTGAAGATCAGAGATCTTCATGGCTGCCCTTTGTAATAGGATCGGATGTTATAGTCTGTATGTATAAAAGCGAGAAGCTGTCTCGACCCAGGGAGTTGTTGGATAATAATAATTCATTCTTGTATTGGCAGGAGAGGTAATCTGTAATCATTCCTTTTTTTAATACAAAGCGCAACCGCCGATTTAAGGGAGCTGTACATTGTTCATCCAGCATCTCTATGTGAAGGTTGGGCCCACCTTCCGCAAAGATTGCTGAGTTAAAGTAGGATTTCTGAATTCATTGTCATGTGATGTTTTGCTGATTATATTGCCTATGTGCGCAGCAGTAGTATGTGTGGATTTGCAGCATTCCATTTTTCTGAGATTGATAATTGGTACAGAATAACAGTCGACTGATTAGATAGTTCCCTTTATGCAATTCATATAATAGTTGTACACAGCTCTGTTCATCTCATGGTCTCCGATTGTCATCCCACGAACTCTTGCAATTATTTTACTGTATAATTGTTGATTTTCATTTCTGCAATTCAATTCTTTAGAAATGCTGAATTCGATCTTCCACAATTTAATTTCTAGATTACATTCAGTTTATGTTTATGGGTTTCAAGAGTGATTAGATTGAATAGGCTAATCATTTGCTTTGGGATATGAATAGGATTTCTTTTCGATCTGCAGTTGTTGTTTGAATCTGATTTCACTTCTTGATTGATACTTGTTAGGAAGAAATTGAATTTGTAGTGTTTATAAGATTGGTGGGATTACATAGGTTCTGAGGGATGAACATGGTTGTTAGAGGATAGAGTGTTTAATTACAATGATCTAGTGTTTAAGCATATACTGTTCATTTATCCTTTGAAATAAAAGACTTTCTCGGGTTGACAATAAATCTCGTATGCTCTGTGTGTTGATAATAATTTATCTGCATTTAGGGCACTCGACAACTAGCAGTTTTAAACTAATTTATGTTGTTGTTGCTACTCGCTGAAAATGTTGTTATTACTTGCTAAAACTAGTGTTGTTACTTGTTGATATTGTTGTTGTTACTTGTTGAAACTGTTGTTGTTACTCACCAAGAGTCTTGAAATAGTTTATTTTATTGTTGTTACATGTCTGTAATTGTTATTGCTACGAGTGCTAGTAGTTTCTTGACTAACACATTTCATTATTAGAGTTAAAGTTATTATTCATGTAAAGTTTTTTTTAATAGATATGTATTATGCAATTAGTATTTGTCTAATTAAATTATGGATCTCATTAGAGGGTCATACTTCCGCTACTGTGTGCATAATGTAATTAATTTACATTAAAAAAATGGTGTGTGTTAGCTTAGTTTGATGTAACTCAAGGAGGCGTTACAAGAGCAATGGTTCAAAGTCATGAAGTTTCAGTTGATAAATTATGATGATTTTCTAAAGAAGAACACAAGGGATCAAATTTAACTCATGGGATACCCAAAGCTTGGCTTTTAGAGAAATATGAGAAACTTTTATTTGCCATAAGGAATTCTTTTACATGTGAAGGAATATTTGACACAGTGTATCAATTTCACTTCAAATTGTTGTTACATTTCATTGGAAAAACATTTTTAGACATCCGTTTTGATTTGTACTGAAGTCTAGGAAATATGGCACATAGGTGCGGCCAAAACCTAAGAAGGTAGAACACTAGTTTATTTCATTTTGGATTAATCAAATTGCTCGTGCTTGAACTAGAGATTAGGAAAATGAGCAGGGATTATAACATGTTTCTTTTCCTTGTTGGTTATGATCCCGAGGTTCTAGGTATTCCTTCAGCAAGGAAATGTACTCCAAGCTCAAAATAAAAAGCAACCACTCAAGCATAACAGATCCCTTAAAGAAAAAAACAAAAATATGAAGAAAGAGTTGCAAATGTTGAAAGATGAGGTCAATGCAGGTAATCTAAAACTTCTTGCTGAGGCAAGAGATAAATTTGATGAAATTAGACCATAACATGCTTAAATTTTAGTATTAGAGCCTTGGAAAAGGTTTGAAAGCATCTAGAGAAGTTTTTGCACAAAAAATGCACTTTTCACAACTGTTGCAGTGCCAATAGTGTAAAAACAACGAAAATTCTACAAAAGTTCTGAAGGCGAAACTTTTGTAGTGCCTGCAGTGTAAAACAAGGGAAAATGCTACAAAAATTTTGGAAACACAGTTTTGCAGCACTAAAGGCCATAATTGAATAGGGGACATTGTAGAAGTTTCCAATTTTTCTCTAGCTCAGCTAATAGGTCAAAGATTGAATTTTATATGGATATATTTTTACCAAATCAGTATGAGAATCATGTTTGTGAATATTTTTCTTTCGAAGTAACTAAGGGGTTTAATTTAGGGTTGAGTTCTAAAAGTTAGGGGAATAGTTAATGTATGTTATTTTGTAACTATTCCTAACATACACAACCTTGAAAGGAAACATCTCGATGGAATAATGATAAGTCTTATAAAAAAATTACAATTAAATCTAAATAATCTTCCCAACTATTAAAGACACCATCCACATATTTCTTTTGATAGATTTAATACAAACAATTTATTACTATGAATACAGTAATAAAAATCTCCTAACCAAATACTATACTTTTACTTTTATAATAAATTGCTATTGGATTCATTATTGTTTTTCATAACTTAAATTTAAAACCCATTATTCATTATAAGCCAATCCAATGGCTCTCTATCCTTAAGGAGTCTAATATGATCTCAAATAATTAATTCATAGTTGGAAAATAATTAGTTCACACTTGAAAACTAAGGACTTATTCCTAAATCATATCTTTTGTGAGATATAGTTCATGTGGACAGTGTTCTTGAACTCTGTCCTCATGGACATTTTTTGTTTGACGATGATATTAACAGGACTTTGGGCACACATCCTAGTTTGTCACCCCAATTTTCCTAACCCCAATCCTTGAGGGTTTTGGCATTGAATTGTTGACCTTAGACCCTTCTCATAATGGTTGTCTCTGCTGTATTCTCCAACTTGTTAAGGTGTATAACTACCCCAACCAAGAAATTATTTGCTCTGCCTTGGTTTTTTAAAAGTCGTTACTTTTTTCAACTTATTTGTTCCCAATATTTTGTCCCCAAACTAGTGTGTTTTTCAAGGTCCTGGCTTTGAGAGGATCTGTTCCCTATGGTATATTTTTTATTGATCCAAGGTCGTTCCCTAGATATGGTACTACTCTCTGCCTTAATACCTGCTCTTTATTGGCACTGCCAGAACGGGTACCCTGTGGTGGGGCAGGTGATTGGCACCACCTTATTACTTTATTTATTACTTTCCTTTCCTACCATATGGCTTTCCTGAGCTAGAAACATGAAAGTCAACCCCTACCCCTTATTTCTCTTTCCTTCTAACAGATTAAGGGCTTCTATTCCCTGTAGTATCTGACCTTACCGGTTGAATATGAGGATGAATTGGTCTAGTGAATTACTACCTCGTGAAGTAATACCTCCTCATTGTGGAAGTCTTTATTCCCTTATTATTCTCATAAGATAGTCTGACCTTCCTTACCTTAAGAGGGGTTTTACTAGTTGTAGTCAGGGGCCCCAATTTCCTAGTTCTATTTTAACAGTTCGATTGGTATGGATAATCAGTCTCTTCGAAGTACTTCTTTGATCAAGCCTATTTGTACAAAACTAGAGAAATTGCGTAATTACATCTATAGATGCGCTACAAAATGAATGATCACTATAATAGTGACTCATAGATATGAGAGGGGGTGAGGCGCGAAGCCCTATTCTAAGCTCATGACTCGAACAACGAGTTTCTCATTTGTAAGGTAAGAAGGTTTGTAAATTGAATCCCTAAATAACCCACTAAATGAGGAAGGTTCTATCTGCATTCAAGCTTGTCCCACAAAGGAGCAAACATCACAGCATGCACAAAAATCCCTTGTCACAGGATGCCCAAAAACCATTGTCACAGCATGCCCAAAAAAAGGAGGTCATGATGCTTACCCATTGAGCCATGGGCTCCAAATCCAAAACTGTAACTCCAAAACGTGAACCGTGTGCTCCAAATTTGTACCGTCGGCTCCAATTCTCAAGTGTGAGCTCCAATTATCAATGGTGAGCTCTAATTCTCAACCCTGACCTCCAATTATCAACCGTGAGCTCCAATTCTGAACCCTGTGCTCCAGCAGACCTACTCCCAAATTCACAAAAACCTCCAAATTGAACTGAACTGTCCAAAACGAGTCGCGGCAATGTCCAAATACACTTGTCATTTGTTATTATATATTATTATACATTATATGTTTTTTTTATTATATATTATTTTATATTATATGTATTTTATATTTATTATATGTTATTTTATATTATATAAATTGCCATAATAGTATTAGGATATTTTTATTATGTCCTAACTTGAATAAAGAACCTTCACATTAATGAGGGAAGAACCATCTACATAACAACACATTCCTATCTTGGATAAATGAAAATATATCTTTGAAGGATGATTGAAAAGTTGAGCATGTGAGCATGTGAGCATGGTGATGATGATGATGATGATGTTGATGATGATGATGATGATTATGATGCTGCTTCTGCTGCTGCTGCTGATGATGACGATGATGATTATGATGCTGTTGCTACTGATGATGATGATGATGATGATTATGATGCTGATGAAGACGATGATTATGATTATGACGATGATCATGATGATTATGATGATCATGATTATGTTGATGATCATCATATTGGTGATGATGATGATGATTATCATCATCATGAGGATGACGATGATGATGATGACGACGATGATGAAGATGATGATGATGTTGATCATGACAACGATGTTGATGATGATGATGAAGATGATGATGGTGGTGGTGATGATGATGATGATGACAATGATGGTGATGAATTTGATGGTGGTGATGTTGATGATTATGGTGATGATTATGATGTTGATGAAGATGATGATGGTGATGGTGATGATGATGATGATGGTGATGAAGCTGATGATGATGATGTTGATGATAATGGTGATGATTATGATGTTGATGAAGACAATGAAAATCATGATGTTGATGATGATAATGATGATGATGATTATCATGATGATGAAGACGATGATTATGATTAGGACGATGATCATGATTATGATGATGATGATGATCTTGATGATGATGATGATGATGATGAAGATGATGATGACAGTGATGATGATGTTGATGATGAGTATCATCATCATGAGGAAGACGGTGATGATGATGACGATGATGATGAAGATGATGCGCATGTTGATAATGAACATGAAGTCAATGATGAAGATGACGATGACAATGATGATGTCGACGATGACAATGATGATGATGACAATGATTATGATGCTCATGAAGATGATGACTATGATTATGACGATGATCATGATTATGATGATTATGATGATCTCGATGATGATGATTATCATCATCATGAGGATGACGATGTGTGATGATGATGACGACGATGAAAATGATGATGTGCGATGATGACGACGACGACGATGAAGATGATGATGTGTGATGATGACAATGATGATGATGAAGACCATGATGATGATGATGATGATGTAGATGATGAAAATGATGATGATGATGATGATGATGATGATGATGATGATGATGACGACAATGATGATGAAAATTTCAATATATTTCATCATCTTTTTCATCCATGTCAGTGTCTTCTTCATCCATGTCAGCGTCTTCTTCATCCATGTCATCATCTACATCATCAGATACATAGTCAACATTGTAAGGATTGGCCATATCATCATCATCATCATCATCATCAGTTACACTCATCGTGTCATCATTGGAATAATCTTCATCGGCATTGTCTGCTACATCATCTGATTCAACTATTCCTTGTACATCTTCTATTGGATCATTATCGTCAGCTAACTCAAGTTGATCATGCTCTTATTCATCATATTCTTCTTCCAGAGAACCCTATTCATTACCATCATCTAGGTTATACTTTACCGGCCTTCCCCTTGGATCGTGTCTCACAACAAATGACTAGCCCGCTTTACCTAGAACCTCTAAGTAAAATACTTGTTCACATTGGCTTGGAAGAACATAGGGCTCTGTTCCTAGCTCAAACAACTTTTTGTTTACCATGGTAAATCCATTATCATGTTCAATAATAGTTCTATCAGGATCACGTTGATTCAATCGTAACCTATACCATTTGGCAACGAATAGAACTACCTTAAAGGATTTAAAGTCACACTGTATAATATCTTCCAAATACCCATAGTATCGATTTTCTAAGACTTCTGGATGTCTGTCAGTTCTAGATGAAACATTGGTAACCTCAAAGACAGCCGAAACCCCAGAATATGATTTTTTCTTTGTTTCATCCAGTTTTTTGATCTAATACCCAATTCCATTGCAGACCATATCCTTATGGTGTTTTACCTGCAATAAGCAATACACAAAAAAATTACACAACCAATCAGTCCTTATGCAACAATACATGGAAAAAAATAACATGTATGTCAATAAGTAATTTGCAAAATAAAAGATTTAGAGGGATATTTGATTAATTATATACTTGCCATTTTATCTTTTACACCATATGCCAAATCAATTTCCCTTTCTATTAGATTGTTATCTCCATTGTGTTGTGTTGCTTTTACCAATGAAGCCACACCTTCCCATGATATTCCATGACCCAATTGTGCGCATTGTTCAATCCATACCTTCATCCAGTCAATATTGTTTGTGATGTATAAATGAATTGCATCCCATTCTCGACCAACTGTTTAATGAAAATAACCATTAAAATCAAAGAAAGGTGTAAATCTCCTGAACAATGATGTATATGCTCTTAATTGAAGCAATTATGACTAGAAAATAGAATTAGAATATGAAGGATATAATAAAAATCCACTAGCTAATAATTACCTTTCAGCTTCCTCAATATACCTTTCCCCTTCAGTTGCTCCCCTTCAAATTTTTTATTGGAGTCTGGATGACAAATGCGACGTAAATTGAGCTTTGATGCTAAAATAGGAAGATATTCACTAACATACAACACATTTTGGTATACCGTATATCCTTCCATCATAGAACTGTTAAATTTTCATATGCTTAGCTAAGACATCAGTATTTCATTTCATTTTTCATAACAAAAGCATATAAACAGGATCACTGAAAGATAGACAAGCACAACCATACAAAAGGAACACAAATATTTATCCTGGGAAAACCCTAAAGGAAAAAACCCAGCAAAAGCTTCCTCAGTATAGATGCCCCAAAAAGATAAAAGATAAAACCAGTAAGGAGATCAAAGCCTGATCCTCCTCTTTCTCTAGCTACTTCTCTTCTCCACTAATGTGCTACACAAGTGAGGGTGTGTGTCAAAAATGAGGAGCACCACACCTCTATTTATATTAATCAGTTCACTTAAGTTAACTCATCTATCATGTAGGCTCAAGTTAATCATGTAGGCTCAAGTTACACATGTAGGCTCAAGTAACCACACTGGGGTGCTAATGACCCACCTTTACAATTAGAGGGGACTGCCTCATGACTCTTATTAGTTATTCCAATTAGGAGCATCGGGGTACAAATTAATACAAGTGGTTCTCCCGGTAGGACCATTGGGGACCACAAAAGATACATATATAATATTCTTCTAAGTTACAATATTTCAACACTCCCCCTTAACGAGAAGGGTATTCTACAACAACATCAACAACAACAGTAGTAGGAAAGAGATAGAGGAAATCATCAGCATCATCAAGGTAACACATCTATAAATCATTGGAATCTTTTCAACATCATGTAGCCTTCATCTTCAATCTTTATTCTTCAGCATCATCAGTACTTTGACCACTTTGATCAGCAGCATCTTGACTCTTCAGCCAGCAGCAACATCTTCAGCACTTTGACCTTTCGATCAGCAACATCATGTTCAACACTTTGACCTTTCGATTAGCAACATCATCTTCAACACTTTGAAATTTAGATCAGCAACATCTTCTTCATCACTTTGGCCTTTCAATCAGCAACAACATCATCATCATACTCTGATCTTTCAATCAGACTCATCGTTATCATCAGCCTCTGATCTTTCGATCATAACCATCATCAACTGAACATCATAATACTCTAACATGAACTCATCGTCATCATCATCATACTTTGATAATACGGCATCATCATCACATTCTGATCTTTCGATCAAAAACATCATCATCATCATCGCATTCTGATCTTTCGATCAGAAAAGATCATCATCATCAGCAACATCATAATCATCATATTCTGATCTTTTGATCAGAGAAACATCATCATCGTCAGCAACAACATCATCATCATATTCTAATATTTCAATCAGAGAACATCGTCATCATCAGCAACTTCTGATCTTTTGATCAGAGAACATCATCATTATCATAAAAACATCAACATGATCCTTCCTTTCAGAATTATGGTATTTATGTCTTTACGGAGTTACCAATGATCCTTCCTTTCAGAATTACAGGATTTAGGTCTTTACGGAGTTACTGACGATCCTTCCTTTCAGAATTACAAGATTTAGGTCTTTACGGAGTTGCTAATGATCCTTCCTTTCGAAATTACGGGATCAACACATTTGTGGAACTCATACAATCCTTCCTATTGGAATTACAGGATCAACACATCTGTGGAACTCAGACAATCCTTCCTATTGGAATTACAGGATCAATTCAATGATCCTTCCTTTCGGAATTATGAGATTTAGGTCTTTACGGAGTTACGAATGATCCTTCCTTTCGGAATTATAGGATCAACATAGATGTGGAACTCAGAAAATCCTTCCTATTGGAATTACGAGATCAACACATCTGTGGAACTCGAAAAATCCTTCCTATTGGAATTACGAGATCAATTCAATGATCCTTCCTTTCAGAATTACGGGATTTAGGTCTATACGGAGTTACTAACGATCCTTCCTTTCAGAATTATGGGATCAACACAAATGTGGAACTCAGACAATCCTTCCTCTAGGAATTACGGGATCAACACACCTTCTCGAGTACCGAAGTCACCAGATCCGTTTTGAACCGAAGTTCAAGGATGATATAATCCTACCACATTCACGAGGACTGAGGTCTCCGGATACATTTTGAACCGAGGTTCAGGGATGATGCAATCCACCACTTTCACAGGGGCCGAGACCTCCAGATACATTTTGAACCAAGGTTCAGGGATGATGCAATCCACCACTTTCACGGGGGCTGAGACCTCCGGATACATTTTGAACCAAAGTTCATGGATGATGCAATCCCACCACATTCACGGGGACCAAGGTCACCGGATAAATTTTGGACAGATGTCCTGGGATGATACAATCCCTCTTCATTCTCGAAGACCGAGGTCTCTGGGTCACTTTTGGGTAAGTTCCCAGCGATGATACAATCCCACCACATTCTTGATGACCGAATTCATTGGATCACTTCTGGACATATGTCCCGAGATGATATAATCCTTCTTCATTCTTGAAGACCGAGGTCTCCGGGTCACTTTAGGGCAAGTGTCCAAGGATGATACAATCCCACTGCAACATCACTACTCCCCCTTTCGAGGAAGGTCTTTTCGAACAACACCAAGCTTGTCTTGAAGGTGTTCGAACTTTACCCGAGATAGAGGCTTCATCAGTACATCATCATTCAAACCATCATCATATACATCTTCAGTATGTGAATACTGAACTATCACCATATGTATCTCCAGTATGTGAATACTGAAAGCATCATCATCTATATCTTCAGTATAGAAATATGGAATCATCATCATCTACATCTACAGCATGTAAATACTGAAACATCATCTATATCTTTAGTATGGGAATACTGAAACATAATCATCTACATCTTATCTCGTATGTAGAAATACCGAATTTTTATGTGTTACAATCGGAACACAGGGTTCTCTGTCATCACAAATTTGGTTATCACATAGAATCATTGTAGTATCCATCTTCAGGTCAAAGAGACCTGATATCAGCTTCCGAAGCCATATGAATTCACAACCTAGCAGAGAAATCTGCTATGTATTCTGCTTCAGTCGTGCTAAGAGAAACACTGGACTGTTTCCTGCTAAACCATGAACTCATAGTAGACCCAAAAGCATCTACCTGATGTGCTTTTCCTATCTGAGATACTTCCAGCCCAATTTGCATCTGTGTAGCCATACAATCTATACTCATGGCTACCATCATAGTATAAACCAAATTCTATAGTCCCTTTCAGATATCTCATCACATGTTTTGCAACTACTAGGTGAACCCGTCTTGGTTGAACAAGATATTGACTTAAGGTGTTCACAACAAAACAAATGTCTGGTCTGGAATTTGTTAAGTACATCAATGACCAATGA
>LPNX010665163.1:69446-114156 GCA_001517045.1 Pseudotsuga menziesii | reverse complement strand
CATACCATTAAGGAAGGATTGTCTTTACTTCATCATGGAAGCAACTACCATCATAGTTCTGAAGGAAGTGTACCTTGCTTCTTGGAGTAAGTGTCTCTTTATAATTAATTCCCTCTTTCTTATAGAAACCTCTAGCCACAAGTCTTTCCTTACTTCTATCAGCGACATATTTTATCTCGCAAATCCATTTGTAATATACCACATTCTTGCTTTATGGTTTGAGTACTATATCCCAAACATCATTTTAGTATTCTTTTATCATAACATCTTCCATGAGTTCATCTTGTCAGATCATCAACATATCCTAGTCTTCTGCATTCAACTTTGAAGGTTGGAACCCAAAAGTATTGATCCATCAGGAAGCTGTCCATCATGTCATACCATGTCGAAATCATATATCTTCTGTAGTCACTCCCCCTAAAGTGGAGTATTATCTTCCTTCTTCATTCTGTACAGGTGGTTCTATGCTTGATATATACTGGTCAATAGAGTATGTCATGTCACAGTCTATTCTTTCTGAGGAAAATCATGAACCTTGCTTTGTACACTTGTTCTTGTATATCCATATGGAGGATACTACATACTTTCCTTTATGTCTCGAAACCATATCGTATACATCATTCCCTGTGATCAACTGTTATTCTTTGATCATATCTTCTTTCATAGCATTCATTTCTTCATCTTGAGTTATCTCTCATACCCATGGTAGTCTTCATCCTTTGAGGTGGATCTACCGCTCTTTGAAGCTCTTTCTTCTGTCATGGTGTCTCTGACCCTGGGAGATTCAGATTCATGTTTATTGAATTGTCATCACTTGTTCTTTGGAACAAGTCTCATCCTTATTTTCTTGTAGGAGGTTGTACAAGACCTTTCCTACAATTCAAATGCACCAGTTCCATGGTTTAGAACTATTTCATAAATCATATGCATAACAACAAATTCTTATGCATCATGCAACTATTTAGCCAATACAACATTCATCCATATCTCACAGAAACTTTCTAGACTAATCCAATATGTCAGCAAAGAAGTTTGATAAGTAGCATTGGAGATTTGTATAGCGCCATGAGCTACTTACCCATCACATGCATATTAGTAGTATCATATGTAAACAATCTATCATGCATAACACATCAACTAAATACAATCAAATGCATAACAAAACATTATCATGAAATGGCAATTGAATACTTATCTTTTATTTTCTTTGTGGGTAGACTCCATCTTGATCATTATGCTTTATCATCTTCTTCATTCATGAAATCATCATTTCTTATCCAAATGATAAGATGAATAAGAGGTTCTTCAAGAATTGAGTTTTTCATATTCCTCATTGCTTGAGGGATCTTCTTTGAATGGTGAGAGCTTGATCTTCAATTGCTCCCATATTCTTCTTCTCTTCTTATTTGTCGAGTTGAAAGTAATCACTTACTTCTGGCATACATTCTTTACATGAATGAATCCCATGATCCTGGGAGGCCATTCAAGGTGGCTATCACCACTTCTGCATACTTCTTCTTCTACTGCTTCAAGTTGTTCTGCATTCTGGATCTTCACATTCTTCAACTGTTTTCTCAAAGCCATCTTCTAATTTAAGTTCTTATCTTCAAATAGCTTGATCAAGGAATCAAACATCTTTGGTGTCTTTAGGGAAGAAACTTGTGGTATAAGTTGATCCGTGATTGAATCAACAATGATCTTCTTGGCCTTGATCAAGTTCTTCTTGTGTAAGTCTTTGAGGCTCATCTCCCTCTAGAACTGGAACCTCTCTACTCATGTAGGTGTCCAATTCATTTTCTTCAAAGAGATCAAATAATTTCATGCTTGGAAGTTTTCAACTTCACCAAGCTTATCATCAAGCTGATGTGATAGATCACTTTGAAATGAGAACCTCAAATGCAAATAGCAAAAAATTTGATCTTACCGATTTGAGGTGTCCGTCCTTCTTCTGGAGCTAGTTGATCTAGGGTTTGTCAGAGAAAACCTAATTTTCAAAACTTGGAATATTTCAGATATGATTGGATAGAAATATAGATATATTCAAATGGAGCTGTCTAATGTCATCCTTTTCTGAAAATAGTGGAGGGAAGCTCCTGGAACAGGAAGCCCTAGATTTCCAATTTCTTCTGCAGAAATTCTTGTTACTGTTTCTATGATATATCCAAAATTACGGCTCCTCTATGTCTAAAATTTTTCATTGAGGCAACCTCACATTTCCCTGATTCAACACCATATGTTTAATTATATTTGGTTTCACCAATTTGTATTTATGATCATTTTCCCAAGGTGACTTGTTACAGGACTGTTCAGAATAGTGAAGTTGTACGGCATGCCACGTGTCACTGGTTCATCTTCAAGTTCTAAAATTTGGACCACAGAAATTAGATTCCGTTATATTTCTAGAACATCTTCAGGAATTCCATTTGGACCTCTGTAGCCCAAGATATAACAATTTTCCCTAGGTGTCCTGTTTAGGGATGAATTCTAGAAGAGGTTGGAACCCTAACTTGGAGGGATCATATCTCCTATAATATAGCAAATCGGAGGCTGAAGTTTGGATACATTGTTCATCAGGATTTTATCTTCAGTATCAGAAATTTTCAGCTCTTGAACCTTCGCCAATATTGGGATATAGCGAATATAACAAAACTTAGCAGTTTTAGTATTTAGGGTTTTTCTAGCTCCAGGTCAAACTAGGGTTTGACTTTCCTGAAGTTTCACCCAACCAAAAATATTGATCCAGGTCTCTAAACTTCTATTTTGATGAGGAGAGCAATCCTATGCTGGGCTCACTCAAAAATTCTTCTTCTGCAAGAAGCCCTAATTTCCCACACGAAAAACTGAAAATGCTTGGAATCAAATTCCGCTTCGATAGAAAGATGCGCCCTTCAATGGAGAGTCATCCTAGCCTTCTTTTGTTGATAGATTGTGGAGAGAGAAACAAAAGGTAAGAATCCCTAGATTCTGTAGCTGCACAATGTCTTGTTTTTAGGGTGGCTCTGATTCCATGTTAAATTTTCATATGCTTAGCTAAGACATTAGTATTTCATTTCATTTTTCATAACAAAATCATATAAATGGGATCACTGAAAGATAGAAAAGCACAACCATACAAAAGGAACACAAAGATTTATCCTGGAAAAAACCTAAAGGGAAAAACCCAGCAAAATCTTCCTCAATATAGATGCCCCAAAAAGATAAAGATAAAACCAGCAAGGAGATTAAAGCCTGATCCTCCTCCTTCTCCAGCTACTTCTCTTCTCCACTAATGCGCTACACAAGTGAGGGTGTGTGTCACAAATGAGGAGCACCACACCTCTATTTATATTCATCTGTTCACTTAAGTTAACTCGTCTGTCATGTAGGCTCGAGTTAATCATGTAGGCTCGAGTTACACATGTAGGCTCAAGTAACCACACTAGGGTGGTAATGACCCACCTTTACAATTAGAGGGGACTGCCTCATGAATCTTATTAGTTCTTCCGATTAGGAGCATCGGGGTACAAAGTAATACAAGTGGTTCTCCTGGTAGGACCATCAGGGACCACACAAGATACATATAGAATATTATTTTAAGTTACAATATTTCAACAAGAACCTTCCAGATGTGCTAGTTGTCTCACCAAGCCCTTCATAAATTTCAAGTGCCTCTCAACCATCCACATGGACCGTGAGTGCACAGGTCCACACAACTCAATCTCCTCAACTTGGTGTATGAGGTAGTGTTCCTGTGCATTGAAAAATACCAATGGTAGATGATTCTGCATTTCACACATGAGACGAGGAATTTCTCTCCTCCAATACTTTATATCTTCTTTATGGATTTCTTTAGATGTCAACCATCTATAAGTGATGCAAACATCTATAATAATGATATTTAACAAAAATAAACATTAAATTATAATATATGCTGAAATAGTGCACAAAAAAAACAAATATAAATTATTATACGGAGAATTAAAGAAACACTAAGCACATGTAAGTAATCGCTAGTTACCTCATTTATTTACCAAGATTATATATAACTTGTTTGACATTGTTGTCGAAGTTGTCCGAGAGAGAGAGAGGTAGAACCTACTATATCACTATACAAAACACGACATTTATTAAAAAAAAAGTATACAAACAAGAAAAAATTATATGGACATAACAATAATAATTACCTTGATGAAGACATGCCAATCATGTGTTTTGAACCACAAAATCACCTTTTTTAGTTATGATATTCTTCAAGTGTGCACACAAACCGGTGGGAAATTTAATTTTCTGCATTACTTCTTTGACAACATTGCTTTGTTGCTCCGTAAACATCCATGGAATTGAGTTTATATTAACTTGTTCTCCATTGGTATGAAATTGGATGACGTCTTTCATTGCATGGTTGCTTTCTTGAATGTCTTTGCACACTTTCACAACTTTATCTTTCTCCCTCCTTAGCTCTAGTAGTCGCCATAAGGTTTCAGTAACAGTCTTTCCGATATGCATTGTATCAAACAAATGAGCAATTTGTAGGTGCTCATAGTAGGGAAACCTGCTGAATTGAATAGGATAAATTTTTATTCCTCGTGGAAGACCATTAATGCCTTCATGATCATGATGGACATCATTAATATTAGTTTATAATTAATAAATTACATCATAAATCAAATATGGCCACTACAACAAACAACTCACAATAAAAATTAAAATACATAAAAATTCATATACGATGATCCATACGTACCATGATTCTGATTTCTATTGTATTGCATCTTCCAAAGGTGAGGTGTCATTGTCCGTGGTTTTAATGTAGTCTCCTGCTTCCCATTGAATATATTTCTTTCAGTTGTTCTATACCTGTCATTATTAGAGAGGAAATTCCTATACTCACCAAACACCTCCTTTCTTATCTTTTTGAATGACGAGATTTTATCTTAGGACCACAAACTGGACATGCAAATTTACCCTTTGTCTAAAGACCTACAATATTTACATATGGAATATCTATGTCAAATATATTCATTCATAAAATATTCTAACTACTCCATATCATTAAATGTAATTAAAGTGGAACTTAAAATTACAAACCACAAAATAAAGTTAACCCAAGGGCATCGTGTATTGTCCATACAACCATTGCATGGAATTGAAATTTCCTTTTTCGTATTGGTCTAGATAAGTCATACATAGTTATGCCATTCCATAACTTCAGTAGCTCATCTATAAGAGGTTCGATGTATACATTCATGTCTTTGACTTGGAACTTACCTGATTCATAATTTGAAGAACATATAAAATATATCATTATGAGAACCATTAAGATATATAAACCATGTAGAAGAGTAAAATAATAGATATATATATGAAATTAAGATACATATTATGAAAAATGAGATGCCACAACTACATTATAAATAAAACAGTTTTCATCAATAAAACCTGGAATAATCATCGACAACATTATGTGCTCCCTCTTTATTGACAACCATGGAGGAATGTTATTGTTGATAAAAAAAATAGGCCACACCATGTAAATGGATTTCATCTGTGCAAATGGATTAACACCATCTGATGCCAAAGAAATCCTAAGATTACGTGGTTCTTCTTTAAAGTGAGGCCACTTTTCCTCAATATCTCTAAATGCAGTACCATCTGTAGGCATTCGGATAACATCGTCTTGACTTATGTTCCTGGCATGGTAATCCATAAATTACGCTATGTTTTTGCACTAGAAGAGTCGTTGCAAACGTGGAATCATGGGAATATAACGAAGAACCTTCTAAGGCACCTTTTTTGTTAATTTATCTATACGATATCTACTTACATGACATTTCGGACATTCTGTTGCAAATTCATGCTGGTTATAATATATAACATGGTCATCAGGGCATGCATGAATTGCTTCATAATGCATTCCAATATTTTTCATGATGGAAGATAAATCTCGATATGTGCGAGGTAAAATATTTGATGGTGGTAACAAAAATTTAGCTATCAAGCTACAAAAAAAAAATTGTTAATGTAATAAATAAATAATATTAACGAAACACGCTTCATCTATACGATGATCAATAATGAGTTAACAATACAATTATTAGAGGAATACAAATAAACTTTATCACGATCATACAATTATTAGATACCTTAGCTTACGTGTGATTGCAATGTTTGAAAGACCATTCATAACCTTCAAGTTCATTATCCACAATATAGTAGAGACAAGATTTGTTTTGGAGCCTTCATAAAGGGGTTCATATGCCTTATCGAGAAGAGGTATATCGTGAACATCATCAAATTCATCATCATTTTTAGTATCAACATCATCGTCATCCATTCTAATGTTAAATGAATCATGGATCAATGTATTTGTACCATCATCTTCAATTACATCATTGGCATGATCATCTTGTTCAATATGATCATTCACTTGTTCTCCATTAAACATACATGCTCCATGATCCTGATCCTAAACTTGTTCTGAAATAACTTCCTTAGGACAACATGCTATAGGGTGTCTTTCCTTTAATATAAATACATGGAAACATCAATGTATTTACATTAATATATGAAAAAAAAATACATACAATTACCAAAGAAAACGAATATAATAATGTTTATAATGCTAAACCTACAAATGTATGATATTTGTTCCCCCCCTTAGTGTGTCCATGTTCCCTGCAATGTTTTGTGGCTGTTGAGATCAATATTCTTCTCCTCTTAAATTCCCTGCATTGAGTACATGCACAATAACATTTTCCATCACCCCTTCGTTTCGCTGCATCCCATAGTCTACCAAGCAATTGTCGGTTGTCTTCGTTTGGATCTAGAATATTTAATCTATTTGAAATTTTGTCATAAACTTAATTAATGAATATAACCAGTTGTCTTAAAAAATCAAGTTCCATGCATCAACCACGCATCAAGGTTTTGTCAAACAGAGAGAAGTCGAAGAATAAAAAATTCCTAGCAAACTGTCTATCGATGAAAGAAAAAAATTCCCACAACCGCCCGTTGAAGAATAAAACAATTCCTGAAAATGTCCATTGAGGAACAAATAATTTTTGCAATCGTCGGTCGCTTCTACAACAAACATGTCGAAATGTTTAAAATAATTTATATTTATAATGGACATGCGTCGGATATTCGACACCTTGAACATAGTTACCGTTGAAAGTATGGGACCATAAAATTTAACATCATGTAAACCTCAATTTTTTTTCATAAAAAAAATCTATACTTCTCGTCAGATATCCGACACTTAGGGGTCGCATAACCGACATTTTTTGGGTTCACAGACGTCGAAGATCCGACACAGAAGTGTCGGATAACCAAGAGTCGTAATTCCGACTCCCAAGTGTCAGATAATCGACGGCGCTATAAATATTTTGTCCTCGGAATTATATTGATTGATTGTTGTCCGACACATCTGTACGAAATGTCGAATGACGTCATATTTTGTTGTCGAATTTCATGTTCAAATCCCATTGCACCCCTGCACCCCCCTTACAGAAAGGTAGTACAATACCACGTATCATGGTGCTACAAAAATGTCACCCTACAAGGTTGTTTACTTTGAAGAAGTGGATCAAATTGATGAAGGTTTTTTACCAAAATGCTCATAGTGTTACTTTGAAGAAGTGGATAAAATTGTTTTACATCTTTGGTCTTATAATCGGACATATATCAAGGAAAAAAGCAATTAGTTTCTCAAGTTTTATGGCCCTTATCAAATATTTCAGCATTACGCTACACTATTGACCAATGTTTGATTCCCTTGGGATTCATTTTAAATAGCAAAAGAGTGATTGAAAACGTAGAGGTAAATGCCCAACTTGGGATACTAGAAGATGGGCATTCACATGGACACACACATCACACACACACACACACACACACACACACACACACACATTGCATATATAAGCTTGTCTCTATGTACTCTTTGAGAGTGACTTTTACTTGGAACTTTAAGTTAATCACAAAGGCATTTAGAGATATGAGTTGAACTTATAACACTAAGACACAATGACTTGTATAACTATATTACAAACCTAGGGTCACCTCCATATCCTATTATGCACATATCTCTTTCTTAGGTAAAAATTCAGGGCCCATGTGGTGGTCAAATTCTCTATCCATGAGTCATAATTAATAGTTATATACTAATTGAGGATTTGTGGACGGTTTTATAAAAGCCCTTGAGTTCTCATTGTTTGGATTGTTTTCTGTTAGCAACTTGAAGTGGATTTGCCTGTTTGGGTTATAGGTTCAAGTGTTGCTTTCCTGAATCAGCGATCGGGGTTCTAGGCACGGTATATCCTATTCTATTTTCAGATAGTATTTGGTTTGCCACTTGCCTTTGTGTGATCTCAGTGATTTCCTTTCATTATGTCCGCCCAAGATAGGGTTCCAAGTCTTCCTTAGGTGGTTGATTTTTGGTCTTATTAATCTGTTTACTTCACTTTGCTTACTTTATACAATTAGTTTAATTCAAGCATAATCAAGTTTTGTGCATTTAGGTGCATATTAGTCTTTGAGAATTTTAAAAAGTGAAAAGGAAACATTTAGAAACTTTTGCATTTGATTTGCATACAATAGTTTTGTTTTCAGTTTTTAAATAAAATCTCAAAAATTACAAAAATATAGTCTTAGTTTTCTCTTTTGTATTTTCATTAGTTTATATTTATAAAAGGAAAATAAAAGAACATGTGTTTGCTTTATATGCATATAGATTAGGTTTTTAGTCTAGATTGCATGGCATATCATTGTTTTTGAAAATAAAAAATAAAAATAAAAATTGTTCTTTTGTGGCTTTCAAGTTTCTATTGGAAAAAGAAAGAGAATAGTTTTTGCTTTTTTGCATTTCAGTTCTTTTTGTTTAGTCATTTTGTTTCAAATTTGAGTCAAAACACTACATAAGTTTCATGCCATTTGCCCTTTGACAAAAAACAACCCTTAAAATAAACGATATAATTTAAAAATTATTAGTAATTTTTATTTTTTAGGGCCATACACCTACTAGCTTAGGCTAGACTTGTGGGATAGGGAGTTTAAACTCCCCAAAAGTGTTTAAAACTTCAGACGTAGTTGGCCAATCACTAGGTAAACCCTTTTCTATGTTGGTTTCATCTGGGAAGCTCCTCTCAAACAGGATTCAAGCACGAGGCCGCGTGGAGACATTGGACTAAGGAAATAACCCTTCGATTCCTTGTCGAAACGTAAACCAAGGTTTTTACGCATCTGGGGATTCTATCCTAGACAATGTTTCAAGCTCAGCTACCTTGCCCATGCATACGAACTAGGCTTGCGACTGTCCCCCCAGACTATCAATATAGTTAAGGTAGCCTTTAGTCTCTTTGACATCTAGGGTTCATACACAGGTACACCGGAAGGCTATTTCTAGATGACCTTGGACGGGCTTGGAAGGTAACCCCGGTAGAAGGTGTGGGAGGGAAGTGGGTGATTCCTACGCTTGTGCCTAAGAACATCTATAGGGACACCAAGTAACTATCTATCAACTTTCTTTTGGAAAACGTATCTTATACCTGTTTGTCTATTTGGATTTAGGAATTTTAGGGAGTGCTGTGTGTTTTGTCTATACTTAGTGCGCCTTCAGGTGTGTGCTTGGTACTTTTGGTTTCCTGTTGACCTCAGACATTATCTCCTTGTTTGAAACTATGTCTAACACCCCTTTTAACACCAACCAAGAGATCCCCATGCTGGGAACTCCTTGTACTATTCCTCTCACAGGGAATGTTGGTGTTCCTTTGATGGCCACCTTGAATCTACCTGGACTCACCCTAGGGCTACCGGTGTGGTTGTTTTCCACTCCAACTGTCCTGAATTCCCCCGATGCTTCACAAGTAAGCTCCTTATATCAAGGGCATCAAAACATTGCTTCCCCTTCACCTGTATTTGATTCTCCTACTCCTTCTACCTCATGTGGTGAAAGTACTGATACTAATAACCGACAGTCTAAAAGGAGTAAAATAAGGAGGAATAGGAAGAAGACACATAAGCAAGGGGGCACCCGTTCAACCTCTGCAGGTCATGTTGGACCTAGTCTCTCAGCCTCTACAAGCCATGCTGGGGGTAGTCTCTCAGCATCTGTAGTTCATGCTGAAGATAATTCGTCAGCCACTGTGAGTCATGTTGACACTGTTGAAAAGACTACCCGTTCAAAACACAAGCCCAAGTTTCCTTGTAAGCTTTGTGAGGGAGACCACCTTACTTATAAATGCCCTTCTATTGAAGATGTAAGAAGAGTTTGGTTTCATGGTCATCCCATTTTTGAACAACCTATAGTTTCTGAACACCCTACTCAACCTTTGGTTGATCAAGCGGTTGAACCAATCTCAAATTTGGTCAATCCCACTCTTCTTCCAAAGAGTGATCCTGATGTGATTGAACCAATGTCATCTTTGGCCAATCCCACTCTCCCTACAGAGAGTGACTTTGATGAAGTGGTTGAATCAATTTCATTATCGATCAATCCCACTCTTCCTTTGGAGAGTGAAGTGTCTACTAGTCACATTTTCTTCACTGCCAGTTCATAACTTACTGAACAAGGGGGCACTGAACTCACTTCAGATCAACCCCCACCAAGCTCTCGAATTTCTTCCTTTAATTGGGATAGCCTAGTTGAGCTGCGCCTTCCTTCTAATGCACCTTTCCAGATAAAGGTCAAAGTTGAATCATACACGATTGCTTGTTGTATTTTTTATGAAGGAGCCTCAGTTAGTATCTTGTCTGCTCGTGATTGGAGAGGCATGGGATCTCCCAGCCTTGTGTCGACTACTAGTCAGTTACTAGCATTTGATAGAAGAACTTGTATAGCCTTGGGAATTCTTGCTCAAACACCTATTACTTTGGATGAGAAGACCGTCTTAGTTGACTTCATGGTGATAGAAGACCCCCTGGACTTTAATATGCTCCTTGGACGTGATTATGTCTATGCCATGCAAGTTGTGGTGTCAACATTCTTTCATGTGATGGATTTTAATCATGAAGAAGAAATTGTCACTATCAATCAATTGGATTTTCTTGATCCGTCTCCTGACCCAACTAGAGACCAGGTCTTTCCTTTATTGGTTCCCAGTGTTTCTATAGACACTACCCCACAATAGGTGAGCTATGTGGCCTCATGTCCTTTGCATTCAATTGCTACTAAGAAGCAGCCTCTGTTTTCATTCTTACCTTCTCAGGACTTGGTCCCAGCTGTTGACTAGGTGAGTCATCCTATACAAACTATAGAGCTTTCTCTCCACTTTGTTGATCCATTTGAAAGTTTAGACATGTGTCCTATTTCGGATGATCTCATTCCTTCGGATGAAGTATTCCTAGAGTCTTTGATACAATTTGATCTTCTATTGGATGTTGGTTCAGTTGTGCCTAAGTCTAACCTTGATTTTCCTAGTAAGCATGACCTTTCTTCTTATGTTAGTATTGTTTAGTCTTTTGACTCTTCCTTTGAACAACAAGTTAGTGATCCTGATGAGTTTGATTTTTCTTATGAATTTTTCAACTCCCGTGATACTGAGTTTGTTCCTGTGGACTCTATCTCCCTTGTTGATTTTTTCTCTCCTTCTGAGGTTGACCTTACTGATTATAAACCCTCATGCCTTGGTGCTATAGAATCTTCTTTAGACGATTCTGCCTTGACTTTACCTTTTGCAGAAGATAGCAAAGTCACATGTGTTTCTACCAAAGTGACCCGCATTGGATCGTTTCTTCTGAATATGATCCTGATGTTGTTGTTTCTTGGAGATAGGATTCTTAGTTGGATTCATGACTGTTTACTGTCCTCGTCTTGTTTTTCAAGATATAAATGCATTTGCATGTTCCTTGCTTGCGCTTATGAGCCTGATGCCGGCTTCCACACATTTAGCTCATTGTATAAGCCCTTATCTTTGTTCTCATCGTTGCTAAGCCTTGTATCATTTTTCATTTGAAACTTGACACCCTTTACCTTGAGGAGACTTTCCTTGAGTGTCTTTATCTTGCTCATATTCCTTGCATTATGCATAGGTTTGTTCCTTGCGCTTGGAACTAGTTTTGCCCGCCTATGACACTCGTCTCCTCACATTTAGAGCATTCTTGCTGCTCTCCTTCGAGCTTGTTAAAAACAGTAAGGAGGCCATGAGTTGACCTTTTCGGACTCATTAAAACTTCACGGGAAAGATATTGAGTTTCTTTAGGCCCAGGTCTGAATCCTCAAAATAGACTTGACTACCGAGTAAACTTGTCCGTTCAGGCTCGTTAAGAATATGTGAATGGGCATCCACATTAGTGGTAGGTTATCACTTTATCGGACCATGTGGAATAATACAAGAAAGGAACACTCTCTTTTCTTTGGAATTGAGAAGAGTATTCTCAAGCATAGGTTTATCACTTTTCCAGACCTGAGGGACTAAACTTACGGAAAAGGAACCCGCGGTATGAGCTTAGTTTTCTCTTTTTCGTGCTCTGGACCAAAACATGAAAAAGATTCCAAGTGTACCTTATGTTTTTGTCATGCTTGTTAAACCCTAAAGAACAAAGCATCGATTTTATTATTGTAAGCCCCATTCCTTGTAATCAAATGGATCTTTCCGAGGGATCTTTCCTTCCTCAACAAGGAAAACATTTTCGACATAGAGGTTATACACATTACTTGTTTTCATTAAATAACTTAAATTCCTACTCATGACTATCAATTCACTGAATCGTGGACTAGTACAAATCACAACAAATTTTAGCCTCGATCCCTTAATTACTCACACCTAGAACTTTCTCAAATCTAGCCATTAATAAACTTACTTTGGTATTTTGGTTCAATTTAAAAGGCGGATTGTTGAGACTCATGTACGTAGTGAGTTACAAGGATTTAATTGACTTAGGCTTGATTCCATTGCCCCTCCATCCCATATATGTATTTTTTCATTACAATTGTTGAACCAAAAAAGTTGATGCCCCAACCCCGGTTATGCTAGTTTTGCTAACTTGCATAGTATGTACGAATTTTTTTTTAATTTTTTTATGAGTTGTGTATTATTTTTTCTTAGGTGCCCAATCCTTATAATTCTTACATCTATGAAGTTTGGATTGCATGTGGATTCCCTAATATGGTTATGGCATAGTCTAAGTAGGTTTTTTGTATAATGAAGTGTGCTCAAACTGGAAAAAATACAATAGAATAGTTGTTACGTTATTGTTAATGATACACATATGACAACTTAATGTGTTCAATAAGAGAAGTGCTTGATTATTTAAAATTGTAAAAAATTTTAAAAAAAGTATTTATGTGTTTTTGGTGGAAGAGTTTAGTTAATTTATAATTGTGAATTGAAGTAAAATTATTTATATTGCGCTTCATATCTAAAATTCACTGACCCGCCCATCAAATTTCAAATTTGATCAGTGACCCACCCTTATTGAAATTTTATCACCGAGGGGTATGTTGATCAATTTTCCATAGAGTGAGATGATATTTGACATTTCTTTGTGTGAGTGCCTCATCTCACACCTCATTTACCAACTTCCCAACTAGCCAGCAAGAGCGATGCAACCCTTCGGCACCACGAGTAGAACCAGAATGTACCCAACCTCAGTTGTGGGGGGCAGACCAACACCAACACCCACGAAATCCCTTAGCTTCAAACACGGCTTCAGACTGTACATGTCGATTTTTATATCTTCCCAACTAAAGCACAAGCAAACTCGAAGAATGGGCCAAGGGATTCTTTACAGGTACGGAAATGGTTTTCTAGTGCATGTATGTTTGTTTTCTGAAACATAGAGTGGTCTAGAGTTCGAACCCCTCGAGTGTTCAAGATCATACAAAATATCTGCACCTAAACATCCAAAACCCTCACACAATGTCTTCTGCAGTGGCCTTTACGGCGCTGTTAACACCTCTATAAACAAACAACAGCACACCCTCTGGACCCCATATGTTCGTCAAAACCCCAGAAAATGCACTGCAGCGATTGCAATAAGAGCAAGACCTTACTTTACATTTCAATGCATGTTATTTAGTTTTAAGTTTATTGAAGATTTCGTTTGATCAGTTGTTGCCTTTGTATTGTATTCTTTAGGAATGCTTTTCATTTTGCACCTCTATGAATTCTTGACTGAATTAAATTTTTCAGTGATTTGATTCTAGGCATTTGTGCACAAGATTACATGGCAGAGAGTGTTATTAGAAGCTATTTTACCATGATAGTTTGTGCTTTTTTTATAATTTCGGGATGGTCAAGTTGTAGTGCTATTGGATATACGTTGTAGGTTGTTTATTGAATATGCTCTACAGAGGAAATGACCAAATCTAAACCAGGACTTACTCGTTAATGACCCAGCTGAAGGAGCTGCAAAATAAGTGTCGGATGCTAAAGAGCCCCCACATGCAAGGTCCTAAAAGGCTATTCATTCCCCTCAAAAATCTTAATGGGCAATCATGGTAGCTTAACCCAGATCAATTGTGTTGTAAATGCTTCCAACCTAGGATTGAAACACACAGACCACTTTTGTAGGGTTAAAACCATTGGTCCCCAATGCCATCACCTTCATTTAAATGACCTTGATTTACCATGATGTGGTCCGATAAGCCCAAGGGTTGTGTTAGTTTGTTTGCTCGTGCTGGGAGTTCTGATTCTGGGTATTTTGGTGGTTCCCATTTCTTTCAACAGGTTTTATCATCATGCGTGAACATCTCGTCAGGAGCGAAATAATGTGACAATGTGCACAAGCCACTGCAATCATTTCTCCTCTATTTTCATCGAAGATATCAAACAATGTCTTCCTTTTAGTTGCTAGTTCTTCCTTCTCATTGAAATTTTTCTTAGATTGAAGGTAAGACAGATGATGGACGATTTTTTTTAAAACTATTAGTTCCAAAACTTCTACATGAACATTTAACAGGAAGGATTAGTGAAGAGAAATAATATCAGATCCTTTAGGGATCCATATATCCTCTTGGATGATCAAGGAATTTGTTCAAGAAAAATCTAAAGGAACTATATTAAGCTCAAATTCCTATGGATTTCTTGTTTACTGTTGATCAGTGTAGTGGGTTTCTACTTTCCATAGGTATATGACTTGTGGCTAAAACTTGCTTTGAAAATTGTGCATCATCGAATCAGCTTTTTGATATTCTCTTTTTTAATGGCATTGTCTTTTAAAATTGTTGATTTCCATTCCATCTATGAGAAGAATTGTCCTTGCTTGAAACCATCTAGTCATTTATAATCTATATAAATCATCTATGGATGGAAGGTTTAGAAGAGTTGATATGTGGAGAATTCAAAGTTTTTGTGATTCAACGCAAGAAGAGATAAGTTTAACACAGGTCGGGTAGAGATTTTTACACTTGCAACAGAGGTTGTGCACACTTGTCAATCCTTAAAATGCTGACACAAATTTAACATGGTTAACAACCAATGCATGGACTGCTAAAAGAGCATCCTTATCATTCTTCCATGACTCAATAAAATCATCAGTACAACATTCACTGAGACTAGAAAATGCAAAGTCCATCAATTTCACAGCATTATCTCTATATACTTCTGAAAGTGGACAATTATCCCAAACAACATCAAAAGGTAATTCCTGCTCAAATTCAAGCCACCCCACATTGGCTTTAGGAATATTTCCATATACTCTAAAATATGTACAACAGACCATAAGTACACAAGCATTCGGATTTCTCAAATATGGAAATACAGTGAAGATACTGATAAAATTTGACTGCCCTTTGCCATAATTTTTAGATGAATAGTAAAGGATTTCATCAATCCATGTCATGGATTTATGCTTGCAGTCTGACATAGATATAAAATTAATCATTTGCAAAACAATGTCCAAGACAAATGGAACAATTTTATCAGCACATGCATTCCGGCGTAATGCTGTGATTGCAGACTTGTAAGCTTCCAATCTCTAATCCATTTGAAATCGGTTGTTTATAAAGAGAAGCCATAGTCATATGAACATTTATTGTGTTGCACTGCATGATGAAACATATCATCCATTCCTATCACCTTCTCCTTTTTGTAAAAGATATGAAGGTACGCCACCCACACAACTATAGAGTTCAGATTAGTCTCAATTGCTCATGACAAAACATACAAATTTGTTTTCCTACCATCTGATTTATCAATATTTTTGTCAATGTTCATTGAATCCATCGCTAACTCCAGCCATCATTCTATGTCACCAAGTCCTCAAAAAATGTGTTTCTGTGTATCATTTGATTTTCCAATTGCACTAGAAGTATATAAACAATTAAAAAGTAGACTGTTATTTCCAAGCATCCACTTCCTAATAGCTTCACTATGTAAACACGACATGTTTGAAGGTAGAAGTATCTGAATAAAAATGGAATAGAGAAGGACTGGAAGAAACCCAATTTCCAGAAACGCCAAGTGCCGCGAGCTATCAGGTTACCCACCATAGGACTATCTGCTTTTAAAAGATGTGGCCCAATTCGATACACCAGCACTTTCAGTCCATAGTTGCTAGAGCTATGATGAAACAAGCTTCATGACACTGCAGATTGCTCTACAAGGAAAATTTGAAGACCCAATTGCCCCACTACATACTTGCAATTGTTTATTTCCATGAATTTTTAACTCATGGTGTCCAAAAGAACCATCAATAAACTGTACCATCAATTTTTACTGTACTTATTTAGTTGTTCAAAAACTTGAGAAGGAGTTAGGTTGTAGTCTTTAGCATGCTGCCATGGACAATCCTCATTATTGCATTTCCCACGATGCTCAAAATTACAAAGTGGCCAGAAGGGATTAATAAACGTGGTTGCGCGTAATTAATTTGTCAGACACTCTATTTGCAGTAATGAGATCAAAGTAAATCATGTGTGACTTAAACATATCTAAAGGACTCTCATAAAGGATAAACTTTGTGATAGGTTCTGGTGAAATCTGCAAAATGGGTTGTGCCTTTTTCCTAGAAGCATTTGCTAACATACCATGTGCAGTTGAGAGAACATCCTTTTGATAGTGGGATACAACCTTTAGTTCTGACGAGGAGTTCCAAAAATCACCCTTGAGTGATTGAATAGTAGCTTCTTCAAATCAATTTGTGATCACTGCCTTGATCTTTGTCTAAAAGGAGTTTTCTTCAAGTCTTTTGAGGAACACCTTGCCTTAAGGTAACACTGTGTACACACTGTTGTGTGTAATCTTGATCTTCCATATTACCCATACAAGAAGATACAGATCCACCTGGAATAGTTAAATATGCAATAACTGCAAAATCAAACATCTCAAGCTATTCACATTTTGTGTTTCCACCAAAGTGACCTGATGTTGCACGTTCTTCATCAGAATTTTTCCATATAGTATTGTATTTTTGATGGCACAACCTTCATCCACACTGATCCCAAAATGAGATTTCTCCTCGTTCATTTCTTGATACTTATCCTTATTATACATCATGCTGGACGAAGGCATCGTAATCTATTAACATTGATATTTTGACACTCTATACTGCTAGCAAGGGAGTTGTCACTATGGAAAGTAGTAGCACTGTCTTCCTGCATATCATTGTCAATTGTGTTACCCAAGTGTCGAGTAGTTGTTGTCTCCACAGCGTCTCCAAGCATTGCACAAGGCCTTTCAGGTGATTGAGAAGGATGACAAGCAAATGGTTGTTGTTTTCCTGTTAATTGAATGACATATTCATCATGATCATCATTCTGACTATGAAATGGCTCTGTACTTGTTTCTGCACCTCGACTTGCAGTGATCTCTTCTTTGGTTTTTTTCCTGTTGGAGATAAAGAATCAAAAACCAGATGGTCCTTTGAATCAAATGCACCATCAGCACCATGCTCAGAATGTGGAATTTTTTTAACGAGTTCCCTCCTCCGAGGCAAATGGTTGGGTAGGTAGCAAGATATTCATGGTATCATTATAAGAAAAATGAATGAGCGCTGGCCTTTTCTCATCTGAAAAAATTCACCCAATAGCACACTATCATCCTATAAACACAAACAATGGGTTTACTGGACTTACAAATGATGATGGAGTCCCAATGACAGAAACAAGATTCACCCAATAGCACTATTGTACTATAAATACAAACAATGAAGTATAATGAGATGAGGATTTATTATTTGAATGTGATTTTATTTCATTTAATTTATTGACTTTTCCTAAATTTTTGGATAAATCAACCCAAGATAATTGAGAATCTAGGTTAGGTTAGGGTTCTTTTAAGTTTTATATTTGACTCTGAATTTCCCAACTATCTTTAAATACAGGTTCAAGAAGTTGAAAAAACGACCTAAATGAGCTAGCAAGGGGTATGCTCAAAGTTTTGAGGATTATTATTCTAATTTAGATTTTATCATCCTTGTAATTGTTTGTTATAGGGTTTGACAAAAAAAAAATTGTTGACAACAGGGGATTCTTTAAAGTGATAGAAGAGTTAGGAGTTTGATATCCTAAGATTGGTTTATTTTTTCCATGTAGATTATTTTTCATATTTCCATTAATGTATTTGATGTCCACTCATATTGGTACTAAAAAGTGATTGCATATGCATGGATAGATCTAGCACTTCATAATCCAATCCTAAGCTCATTTCTCTTTTTCATCTTTTATGATATACTTGGCTAAGTTTGTACAATCTTGTAAACATTGTGGAAGTTTCGAGTCATTTCTGTTCTAAGTATTCATAGTGGCTTCAAAAATAAATGTCATCCTAAAGTGACTTATGATCCATAACCATAAGTGTACATCACAAGTAACTTTCTTAAGTTTTTTCAAAGATTTAAAAGCTAGTGACTTAGTATCTCCACCCCCACTTATACGAAAAAGGAAATAAGCGATAGCGATGACTCTCTCTTCAAACATAAAGTAGACATGGAGATACTTCGGTGGAGCAACTTGAAGCAAAGGTAGTAAGAGTAGGGAAGAAGGTTGGATAGTTTTCTTAATAAAATTCAAAAATAGCTTCAAATTGAGTTTGGATAATAATTCAAGCAACTAATAAAATCTAATGGTGTTGATCACTTTACTCTCGATAACCATAGAAAAAGGAATGGCTATTACATAATTTTACAAAATCTCCAAACTCATCAGAGTATGGATGACAGGTTCCATGCATATTAAGACAACCCATTTACAAATGAAACCAAGCAAGGGAAATTGTAATCAAGTTTGATAAAATCTATGATTAAACTCATACAAGGGGCTTTGGCTAAAGCATGGGAACTTCCCACCATTTATCCTTGTTTCGTATAATGGAGCTAATACGAAGTTGCATATCTTAGAATACTCTCATGCGTCTTGGGTGACCCATAGATCTTGAAAGTAATAATGTAGAGTGTGAAGGATGGCTTCCATGTATGTTCAAAATAGGATAAATATGATTATGCACATATGTAGTCCATTCGATATGATGCCATAAAGAAGGGGGCACCACAGTGCGTGGGTGACTTAGATTCATAGATACATCATACAAGGTTATTTGATATGGGGTCTGCCCAGCAATTGAACACTGTCCCATTCTTCTGCACTTCATTAATGATTAGAATTGAACTTAATCATATGTGCTTGGTGCCCGGTCTATCATACAAGTGGTTTATTAGCACCACCAGGTATCTGAATTCTACTTGCATATTTTGAACCAAGTACACCTTACTCGAGGCAGTCTGGAATGGTTCAACCCATAATGATGTCATGTAAATTATGCACCTTTTATATTATTGTAAACATTTGGGGATCATTGACATTGTGCGAGGTGGTAACTTACAGATTGTCTGAAGAGCTAATTTTTTTTGTGCTCTATGACTTAAAGGTTCGGTTGTCTACATTAGCATTCTCAATCAGAGATTTTATTATGTATTTTTATGGAAACAACTCCTCCTTGGTACTGCTGTGTGCAACTGGTAGATCTTGACATTTTAGTCTCTATGGTTTTATCCTTGGTTTATCTGTCTACCAGTGCTAGTTTGTGGCGATACAATGTCATTGTACATGTTGTAGAGAGAATAAGAAGTTGGTTTATAGGTGGTTCATAGCAATAACACCATGTCCTTGAACAAGTAATATGGATCGAATATTCACATTTATTCAATCATTCAAACACTTTAAACTTACCTATTAGATCATCCTTAAGTTCAATACCCAAAATTGATCTCACAACCCTTTTTAGAAGGAAGGTGTAGACAAGTTGGTCTATAACGTGAAACCTATATCAACTGTCGCAACTGGTCCATTTGAAAATGGTAAACGCTCATTCCAACTGGTAAATATCTAAAATCGACACTGCTCTTGCTGCTTTAATCCCACTACTGTAAGCATTTATCGTGAACATCCTTTTTCTACTAGAAATCTGGAATTCAAGATTACCGTCTAGTAACTATTGGCCTGGAAAAATGGGAAAAAATGATAAATGTGGAGCCCGATTGTTTATGGTATAATATAGTAAATGTTTAGTCACACAGTTGATGAATATGGATAATGTAGTGCTCCTATTGCATTGATTTGTCTTACAAATGTTGTCTATGTGATATTTGTTAATACATCCTATTTTCAACAATAAACTTTTGTTATTCCTTGTTAAGAAAAACTAAGTTAGAGGTATTGTCTGTTTCATAATTTCAAATTCAGTTATTTTATGATTGGTTTTCACTTTTCAATCTGGACTAGCAAAGAATGAGGGTCTCTCTTATCTTTGAGTGAGAAAAAGAAAGCATTAAATTATAAAGTGAGTTCTGATTTTTTAAAATTCTGATTATTTCAGATGTTTATAATCTGCACACAATGCAATTATAGATAACACAGGAAAAGACAAAGGGATGGTTCTTGCAGGTGGTTTGAACATAAATTTTATGGAACTGTAACTTACATCTTTTTTGTTATCAATTTATTCATCTACCTGTAACCCCTTGTATCCACAAAGTACTCTTGCATTCGACTTTTCAAGGTATGATGAGCGTATATGTGTGCGAGAAAGTCCTTATAGGGACTTCTTAACTCAATGGAAATCCAAATACTCCAAACCAATAGCATGTTTCTTGCTAATTTTGCATAGACATATATCACATTCTAAAAGATGAAATCAAAATCCAACAAATCTCCCTTTAACTGTTGCACTGAGCATGAATTCAAAAAAGTTGATGCATTCAAAGCAGAGTATAAAATATCTTAAAAGATTTATGATGCTTGTTTGCTTGTGTTCCAACATCCAAGTCGAACAAGTACAACAAATTGACATCTTTACAATATGCACCAGGTGGATATCACAAGTCTATGTTAACATAATAGGATGTCCAATTTATTTTTATCTAGTCTAAAGATCACCTCTTTGCATTCAGTACACTTTCCAATCATTTAATTTAAGGGTCGATATGTTCATACCATGGAAGTATTTTTAATCAACAATTGTAAGTGTCACATGTGGTTAAGATGGTTTGAGCTTACGACCATTATTTCAATCTCTTTGGAATGTTTGAATTTGTAATAGTAGTATTCTAGGTGTATAAAGAAATCTGGTATTCATAGAGTGTCAATGTAAATTGGGATGTCCACTTATTTTGGGAGTTACTGTCTGATATTATGCATTTTTTTTCAGGAATCAAGTGGCACCACACGATGGAAGATAGGAATATAAATGAAATAATAATTGTTGAAAGAGATCAAGGTGAATTTTCAAATGCAACAGTTGAGATAAAGGTTAAAACACTGGATTCACAGACTTACACTTTAAGAGTCGACAAGTGTGTAAGTATTTTTATTTCCTGGTCATCAATGCTTTTAATTTTATTTGGAGTTAAAAATGGATGAGGTCACAATAATTCCAAAGTTTTTAGGCTCCAAATGCTTATATTTTGTTACAACTTTTATGATAGAATTCAAAAAGAAAAGCGCAAAGTGGAGGGAACATTAGAATATTATATTTTTGTACTTATTTATTTCTGTATCTTACTTCAAGGTGGTCACTGCATGATATCATTATATTTTCTCTATTGCTGAAAAGACATTATCTTTTCATTTTTTAAATATTGTTCTTCCAAATCTGACTCGGCTTGTATAATGTGTTTTTATAATTTATTTAGTCATCATCAATTGAATTTCAAGGTTTAAAACCTCTGAAATTATGTTGCACCTGTGATCTATCTATCCTGAATCCCAATGTAAAATTTTGATCCTTCTCATGGAGAGATTCAAGTTTGCTATCAGATGTTCAACATGTGGGTTAGGGTTATAAAAATAACAGATGTTGTCCCCTAGGTCGGATTTCATTGTAAAACTAGTTCGCAAGATTTTATATCCAGACATTAGAAGAAAAGAACTAAATTTTATTCTCTTTCAATCTCTTCTGTTTGGACCATAGTCACTAGACTCAGAATCATCAATAAATTGACATGGCAAAAGAATCAAAGTTTTGAATTGGATCAGGAAAAAATCAACTAATATAAAATAAATATATACAAATATTTTGAATTAAAAACACTTTTCATTGATATTTGAAATAGCCATGTCCATATATTACAATATTTCAATAGATCTTCAAATTTTCACAATGAATAGGTATCATCTATAATATGATGATAATATTGATTCTCATCCGTAAGGTGAGTCCAGAATCTAGATAAAAGTTTGTTTGAGTTAACCCTACCCAAGTAGCCTCTTTGTGGATGATTTAGTCACTGACCCTTCACACCAGCAAGTATAAAACACCTCCATCAAGCAAAAGAATGAGAAAAAACAGTGAAAATTGGGTTTAAAACCTTTTCCTGGGTGCAGACTTCCATAAATTGCTAGTCAGGGGTTAAGTCATGAGTTTGACTTGTGATGACTGAATCAACTTGGTAAACCCAATTCAAACCTAGAATGTTTTGAATTGGATCTTTTAACTACACAGTCCAATTTAAATTAGAAAATCGCAATTTGACTCATGATTCTTATGACTTCGGTTTGGACTCTTTGAAGCTACATTGTAGGGGAGCCCTAGCCTCTCACACTTTTTTCTCGAAGCATGCTCTGAGAGGGGTTGTTCAGGAAGTACCCTTAGGAGTATGCTCTCAGGGTCTTTGAGGTGCTTCTGAGGTGCTCCCTAAATGATAACATAACATTCTTAATGTATAAGGGTAGAAAGAGAAAATCCTTAAATTTTTTATATTATTATTAATTGTTTCAGGATGTTTGAGATGGGTTCCAGCCTCATTAGACCACATTTGAAGAAAATAGCATCCCATCCAAAAATTTAAATTCAACAAAAATAGTAGTTTTCAACACTCTAGCAAATAGAACTACACCAAACCAAAGAGAAGTCCATTAAACCATCAAAGACACTAAATGCCACTATGCCTATTTGCCACATGTCATCTTACTTCAGGAGCACTGACCTCCACAAATATAGGAACTAAGGAATATCTAGCTTTTCCTTTGAAGGACTTTCCGCTAACATCATGCACTCAAAACGATGGTCAAGCAAGAGCCAAAGATATATGATTTCTTGTAGAACAACTGAATTGTAATTGGGATATTGGAAAGGATAATCGCATGTTTTCCTCGCCATCGCATGTTTTGGATCTAATTTTACATGAATACAATACAACTTGTGAAATTGCTACTAACAATGGTCTTGTTATTATTTTCTTGGATATCTTGTCTAGTTTTTACCTAGATCCATAAAAAATTGACAGCTTTCTAGACTTTAAGTATGTGATCCCCATGCTACTAGTTGTTGATAATTTTCTATCATTGAAGCAAAAATTCGATTCTAATATTATGATATTTAAACAGTCCAAGAAAAAATATGGTGTTGTTAAGAATACTGAGAATTTGGAGTCTAATCATATGAATCATACAACGCACATGTTGGTTGTGCCTGAAGGGTACATAACTACTGAAGAGTAGAAAAAAACTATTAGCATAGTCTGCAACTTCATTCAAATGAATCTTACCTCAACTGTTGTACAAGTTCTTCTCCAACTATGTGCAAGGCTAAAAAGGGTGCATGCCATAGCATTGTGTTTCCTTGAAAGAGGTGGATTGGTTTCTTTGCTCATCTTTCCTACTAGTTGCTTATTTTCAGGGTTTAACAGTGTTGAATCAACTATTGTTTGTCATATTCTTGAGGATCCTCATATGCTTCAGGCAGCTATGGAGTCAGAAATTTGACAAGATATTGTAGCTGCTTTAAATCAAAATATAAGTGGAATATTGAGTCCTCATACTTTTATCTCAAACTTAGCTTGGTTGAGATGAAGGTGATTTTCTATTTGATCCATTTCATGTGATTCCTATTGAAAACGTTTTTGGGGAAAATCGATGATAGGGAAGTAATACCTCTATCTATAATCTTATAGGAAGGATTGATGATTGCGGAGCGACATTTCAACATCTAATTCTCATTATACCATCTACCCCATTTAGATCAGTTTTTCGTTGAGCAATATGTAATTTTTAAAATTTCTGGTTGTTGAACATCTGCTAGATTACAAATTGTTTTTCTTGGATTCAAACTTTAGAATTCATAGTTTAAGGACATATATAATGTAATGTGTCTATGATTGCAGAGAATTATAGGGTTGTAGCAAAGAGTACTATTGAAAGTAATTCAGATCCATCCCATTTGGATTATATTTACTAAACACTTCGAAGTGGGTGACCAATAAATCGTTTGAGTAGTTGGGTTGATGATAGTCAGCAACTTAGAGGAATGAGTGGCACTACAATATAATTAAGAATTGAGGATAATTTTGTTTCTCAATTATAGAGGGCTCAACTAGTTGATGACACTCGATCAGATTAGGCCCATGATACCACCAAATCACAGGAAAAAGGTGATGCTATTGCCTCACAAGCTACATATGTTGGTACTGTAATGATAGAAACTTTACAATCATAGGAAAATGATATACAGAGAACCAAGGAACGCAATCAATCCCATGTTGAAGATAATAGAACCTTTCATCCTTTGTCGACCATTAGATACTCAAAGTTGTGTATTGATCCTTTTTACCATTATAGAGGACTCTGTAAGTTAGGTTCCCAAATTCTTAAAGGGTTCTATCTCAATGGAAGAGCTCCTGCCTTACAAGCAGGAGGTTGGTGGTTCAATTCCTCCATTCCCTAATGATATTATAATATCAGTTAAAAACAATTAAATTAGTAAGCAAAAAAAAGAGATAGGTGACCAAACAAAATGACCAAAACTCATATATAAAATTATTAAAAACGACTAAATTAGTGACCAAAACATGAGAGCTATGAAACTAGGAATTAAAAAGGATGCAACACGTGGTCCTAATGATGAAGCCAAACATGATGTTGATGTGGTAGCAAAATAAGACATTACTTTGGATGCAAAACATGGCGCTACATAGGAAGCAAAATATGGTGCAACAATAGAAGAAATATTTGGCATCATTTTGGTAGCAAAACGTGATGCAAAAAAGGAAGCAAAAATTGGTGCAAATTTGGAAGTGAAAATTGGCACATATTTGGAAGTAAAACATGGTGCAAAATGGGATACTAAAGTGGTAGCAAAAATGGATGCAATATTGGATGTTAACATGGTGCTATTAAGGATGCAAATATGGCGCTAACAGGGGTGTCATTTAAGAAGCAAAAGCAGACACTCGCTAAGAAGCAAAATATGATGTTATTTAGGAAGCAAACCTTGACGTTGTTTAGGAAGAAAATTTGGACGCTATTATGGAAGCAAACCTAGACATTGTTTAGGAAGCAAAGTTGGACACTATTTTGGAAGCAAAAAAAGAGACTATTTTGGATGCCATAAAGGATGCTATTTAGGAAGCAAAAAAAATCTGTTTTTTGAGACACTTTAAGTTTTTTCCATGACGCGTCCCATTTAGAATCTAGTTTGACCACTCAATGTAAAAAAAAATACACTAAAAAGGGACGCTAATTCTAGGATTTGTTGTAGTGTAACAAGCCTTGAGAGGATATGAATCATTATATATCTTTCATTTGAGTTTTGGAAAAGATGGAGGAATTTTTCCAAAATCATGTTCCTCACCCAATTGTTGATCTCGATGTCGATTCATATCCTTACCCAGTTGTTGAATTCAATCTCGATTTTGATCCTCACCTAATGGAAAATCTCATTTTTTATTTGGATCCTTAAGTTGGTGTTGATCATGATCCCTTTCCCTCATGGGAATTTTTTTCACTTGTTGCACATGAATTTATTGATTGTATCTTACTTTTGGATGATACCTTTATAGATGTTGTGGATGATAATGTGAAGCCTTGGGAGGAGGATTGACATAGTGCATCTAATGTTCACATCCCTATTTTGTCTACTGAACCCTTATGGAACCATATCTACATAGTTATACATGTGCTACATTAGGGGGCATATCGCTTTTTAGTTTACGATGGAGACATCCCTTTATAGTAAGAATGGGGCCCCTATCAAGGATTATTTTATTCTTTTTTTAATATTGTTAAAACTGGATGAGAAAGGAGCCTTATGGATCATTTTTTTGTCTTTATTTGATATCCTTAACCCATAAAGGTAGACTTGAGTTGAATTTTCTTGGCTCGCTAAAATTACAAGGATGAGGTGCACATGGAGATTTTTTTTACTTTTCTTTGAGCTCCTTAAACCATAAAGATAGAGTTGAGTTGACTTGTCCTAGCTAGCTAAGATTACAAGGATGAGGTGCAAATCGAGCATTTTTCTCTATTTTCTTTGAGCTCTTTAAAAAATAAAGATGGATTTGAGTTCACTTGTCTAGGCTCATTAAGCTTACATGGAAAATGTACCCTTACGAGCATTACTCCATCTCTCCTTTGAGGTCATTAAAAATGTAAATGAGTTCTCGAGTTTGCTTTTATGGACATTTTAAATTCCACTTAAAATATGCATATGGAGTCCTCTTTAACTTGTTTTCCGAATCCTTAAAATTGAAAATATTGTTGAGTAAGCTTGTTCCTTTCACACTCATTAAAAGGTTTTGAAAGAAATTCCATCTGGTATACGTTTACCCATTTTTTGGGCAAGTTATATTACTTACAAAAAATAAATACTCTAGTCCACTTTGGCTAGAAGAGTTCTCCCTCACATGATTTTATGTTTTTTTGGGCATTGGGGACTAAATCTACGAAAAAAGCGCAACACTGGAGTCTTCTTTAATCTTTAAGACTCTCTAAACATGAAAACACCAATGAAAATTTACCAACACATGATCAATTAAAATCCATGGGGAAGTATCCCTTCCAGTATTATTCTGTCTTTTCTTCAAGCTTGTTAAAAAATAAGGGATTCAAGTTTACTTCTTCGGGATCATGATTAAACCTTTATAAGAAATATACTATTGAGCATACTTCTATCTCTTTTTCGAGCTCATTAAAAAATGAAGAAGGTATTTTAAAAGGAGGGTAGGATAAATTCATTGACTATTTCATTCAAGAAGAAGCATATTGTATGTCACCCTTGCACATGGAACTTGTTTGCATTGTTGTCTTACATTTGGGTTATAGCCTTGCTTCAGAAACATACCATTACCCTGAATCCTAGTACTTCTCTAATTGGTTACTCTTCCAATCACTATGGAGAGTGATTCGATGCACCATGTGTCATCTCACTATGGTATATACGGTGTTCTTGAGTCGTTGTTTCCTAGTCACTCAGTTGTCATGCTATATGTTCAAGGGAATTTCCCTTGAGTCGACCATTATGTAGTTATGCTAACCATTTATGTCGACCATCCCTATGAAAGTTTGTTATACTTGGTGATCATAAATATTTATCACATATCTCAATTTCTATTACATGTAAATTGATGGGGGATACAGTAAGGCCTTCCTTCGACGGATTCCTTCCTATTGATGCCAAATATCTATCTAGGAAGTGGATATAGAAACCATAGTACCCTCGAACTTGTACTCATCGGTCATAGGTCTTCCTTGAATTTTAAAATGGGAAAATATAATTTCCTCCTATCTCAATTTCTATTACATGTAAATTGATGGGGGATACAGTAAGGCCTTCCTTCGACGGATTCCTTCCTATTGATGCCAAATATCTATCTAGGAAGTGGATATAGAAACCATAGTACCCTCGAACTTGTACTCATCGGTCATAGGTCTTCCTTGAATTTTAAAATGGGAAAATATAATTTCCTCCTAATTGATCGATTCTGCAAGGTGTTCGGCCTTAGCTCATCTATTCACACTCACTAGATTATACTAGAAGTCTTGGAATCCATTATCATCATTGTTGGACTCCCTTGTTTCTGTTAGTGGTAAACATATTTGATCAATAATCAGACAAATTCTTGCATGTTTGACATCATCACATCTATTCACATGTTGTAGAATCACACCATTGACGTTTGAGACAAAGACCTTGGGATTAGGGATTTCATCACTTAGCCTTTTTTTCCCCTCCCAAGCTTTGTTGGACTTTATATCATCAGTCAGGACATTGTATGAGGACCATTCATGCACTATTAGTGGTTCTATTTGTCCTATTGACATGTATATTGGATATTTGGACATAGATACACATTTTATTGGTTGGTGGCTATGATCTCATTGGTCTACATAGATCCACATTGTATTGGTTGGTGGCTATGTTATTTGGCTTGACATGGATCCACTTTTTATTTTTTGTGGCCATGATCTCACACATCATTCATGGGTATACAATATAATTTATTAGCAGCCATGCATTTTCCTACTTTTACAAAGCATGGGTATGCCTACCTCAAGGATGATATATATGCACTTGGTTGATGTTTTTGCAGGTTCTCCCCAGTTTCTTTTTTCTGTGACCTTTCCGTAACATATTTTGTTTGTAAATTGTTTTAGCCATTAGCTTCTCTTCTGACCTCACAATTTAGGGAGGGCATATGTTATAACATTATTTTCCACCTTAGGCTCATTGGAGACCTTACTTCATGGTATAACTAAGACACCTTTGTACCTTTCTATGGTCTATTTTACCCATGTTTTTTTTAAAGTTTTCACCACCATTTCCCTCTATATGACTTTGGAGGGATGATGGTCAGTATGTTATCCCTCTTTGCATATCTACAAAGGGGTGACGCCATCCATCCCTGCATGCCTTGGGGGGTCGATAATCCACCTACTTCTAAGTTTTGGTCATCATCTCAAGTGGATCATGTGCATGACTACGCTCCAATTCACCAGACATTGGAACTCACATGCCAACTCAACCCCATCCATCACTTGGAGTCTAGATTCATCCTCCATTAACCCCCTACTCACTTATTTATTGACATAATTTCATGAGAAAGGGGAGATTCTCCTTGTGCATTGTTATGCTAATGAAATCATCCTAATTCTATTAGACATTGTGACCATCCTATTGATTGTAGCCTTGGAAGGTCTTGGTTCAAGAACATTGGAAGATATTTAAACCATCGACACAAGGTAACATATAATTGTGTATCTCTTGTTATTTCATTTTATAGACATATGATATCCCCCCATCATGATGTGTATGGTTATCTATGATTGTTTATGTTTCACATTTGCATAATTCATTTTAAGTGTATGATGTATATGTTCTTTCTTGTGTAGATCATACTGGATCAAGTGGATGCTATGTAAGATATATGCTTATGTTTATCCTTACGTATTATTTTATGTGTTAAGAGGTTTTTTAGAAGGTTTTTCCATATTTCATTGTGTGTAGGGTTGTCTAAGTAGAGCTAGGAACAAGTTTTCCAAGTCTACAACAACTGCAGGATTTCTTAGAGGTATGTTGTGGCTTTTGATATGAGTTGCACTTTCTTATTTTGAATACAAGTACTACTCTCATGATCACTTTTTTCAAAAGTGTTGAAATAATAGGTATGAATATTGATTCTTTGGGAGGATTTTATCATTTTTATATGATTTGCTAAGTTCTAGCTCGATATTTCATGAGTTCATTCTTGGTCAGCTTCTAATGATGTCTTATTAGTCCAAGCTATTTTCTCAAAATTCCACTTTAAGTTGTTTTTTATTTATTTTTTATAATCTCTATAGAGTTAAACACAATTCTTTCAAAAGTTTGGTCATATTTGAGAGAAATATTACGTGAGATTATGGAAATAAATGTTTTTTAAGCCCATGTTTCTCATGAATTTACAATTTTTTTCCTATTTTTGTCTTGGGGGAATTTGCCAAATTTTGAAACATTGTTTTATATTTTTTTCTACTAATCAATTTATGGCTATGTGTCAGGTTCCATAAGAGGAGTCTCCCTAAAAATTTTGCACAATAATCATCCACTTAGCGTAATAAAAAAATGAACATAGAGACTACATCTAGTGATACCAATTTTCAGGGCTTGAAAACATATTGTCATAATTTGGTTGAGGAGGCTAGGAATATTTATCCCATACTTGCTAGAAATGAAGAATTCCAAAGAGTTGTTGAAACTATTTTTGAGAAGACCAAGAACAATCTCATACTCATTAGAGTGCCTAATGTTGGAAAGTCTACTATGGTAGAAGATCTAGTGCAAATAATTACTAATGAATTTGTATAAAGGTAAGTTCTTGCATGTATTCATATATTTCCATTGTTTGCAAGTTGAGTTTGTAGCTTTGCTTCATGAAATTAGGGGGTATATACTTGGTGTTTTTGTCCACTTGTGGTTGTATTGAGCTTATTTTCAATTTGAAATATTGGTAAAGAAATTAATTCATATATTTTCCAATTGCTTTGGTACACAATTTCCGAAATGTGAGGTAGATAGCCTTGGACATGGGAGACCTAGAATATGATGCCAAGTACAGTGGTTTTGAAAAGATACTTAAGTCTATATTGAAAGAGGTTCAGGAAGCACCAGGAAAAGTTGTTCTCTTTATTGACGAAATTCATTCGACTCAATGGGGGTAAGTAAACTATGTTTTGGTTGCTTATGGGTAAACTTTATGTTCATATAATATTTTTATGTTATTATCCTTTCGTATGCTAGTATAAAAAGTGAAATAAATGACTACATGACTAAAAAAGTTAGTCACCTAATTGATTTTAAGGTATAAATCATTAAATTAAAGAAACACAACTAAAATGAGTGTTTTAGTTATCGAATAAAAAACACTTAGACACACAATTACAAATGATTAAAAAAATGACTAAATACCAGATTGACTAAAAAAGGAATTTTGAAAATATATAATATAGTTTTTATATACATCGTAGTTAGTGTATTAATAATATATAATAGTTAAATATGTTAATATATAACTAAGTGGAATGGAAAATTCGTAATTGGTAAGAGTGTGGGATTGGTGATTTTAGTTTGATTCGTGTTTAATACACAACTAAATTATAATTGGGATATTTTGTTTTTCTTAATGAACGATTTCAGTTTAACGTAACTAGTTGAATTAGTTCAAGTTATTAATTATGTATTTTCCAAGTCTCACAAGATCTTTCAATATGAATGATTTATTCAAAATTAAGTATACGGTACTTAATAATATTCACTAATATTTTTCAATTAATCTAATTTACATATGTTCAAGTTATTCAAGGATTGACACCAACAGAACTCAATGCTATCATAAAAAAAATATGGAAGATATAAATGATGATCAATTGGTCTTTAGATCATCTGGAGTGATGTTGGAAATTAATAAAAGGGGGAAATACTTTTATTGAGGGATATAGTGGAAAGAACATACATATGTACTTTTCACTTACAATACAAAAATCAACCAAATGATTCGAAGAAGCAGGTCATATGTAAACTACAAGAGGCATTTCTAGAGAAATGGTCAATGAGACCTATGAGACTTGAAATAGAAAAAAATATGACAACAAAAAAGAGTCATTCTAAAAGTAATATTCCTAAACTGCATGTTTATGTAGAATATGTATTTATAACTACTACAAAGCATCATTCATTTAATAATTTTATTTCTGCTATATTTAATTTTCATATCATCAGAAAAAAAAGTTTAATGTCATTTTACATTTCTACGAAGATTATGGAAATCCCAATGGATGACAAGAAGATATGAAAAATGTGTTAGTAGGGATGTCCAAAAAAAATGTACAAGGAGAAGGTCAATGAAAAAAACATAATTGCAATGTAGGATGAGTCATCTCTACAAAAACGTGCTTCGAGTGTATGAAATCATTGATTTTTTGGATTATGTAGATCTCATTAATTAATTCAACATTAAATATTCATTTTCAATTGTTTTTTTTGAAAAAAAAACAAAATGAAACCCAGTTAGCACACAACATAGGATGACAAGGAGAAAAGGGGTTGATAGCAAAGATTATGAGTATTTGTGATTTCCTTATAGAAAATTAAGATTTCGTAGTGGTTGTGATTGGTATTTTTAATTATTTTTGTTTTCATTGGCCATCCTTGCATGTGTTGAAACATGTGTTATCATATAAAGAGGATCCATCTAAAAATTGTATTAACATTGGGTTAAGTAGGGGTTGCATGTATATGTTGCCGTATAAAAAATTAATTGTGGATTTTGTAAGTATCTAAGTTTTTTTACTTCTCTAATTTTATAATCAATAAAAAAACAAAAAATCATTTATATTAAGTCTATGATCTATGATGGGGTATAAAACTTGCAAGAAACAAAGCATGAAGTGGAGCCAATAGAAGACTAGTGGATAGAATGCACTGAGATTTGGTTTTGAAAGAATGTGTATCATTCATGACTCCATTCTTTTTATGGCGCATCAATTTTCAATTGAATTCAGTGTATATTATCGGTTTTATTTTTCATTATTCCCAGCAATGTAGATATACTCAGTACTCTTTACTTTTATATTTGCACATGGAATACATAGAAGAGGAAAACAATCGGTCAAATCAACAAAAAAATCATCCAAATAACCCCAATGATGCAAATTTGGATCGAGCACTAATAAAATTTCTAGCAAAGAATGACGATCCATATTTATTTTTGATCTCAAAGCAAGATACTGTATATTTCGAAATAATTGTCTGTGAAAATCAGACATTTTGTATAATATTCTACTGGACATTGTGTCTAAATTGAAATACAACGAGTTAGCAATAAGTGTAACAGTTACATGCATATTGGCATTTTATTATCGTGGTCTCTACGTTGTCCTATTTTGTATGCAAAAGGAACTTTTATTAATATATAACAAAATAAACTTTTTGTATTCTATTGAATTCTCAAATGTTATTGTCAAATGTTACATGTGAAATGGTATATTGGTAATTAAATTCATGGATGATTAAATATTACAATAGATGCTTGCATCTATAATATAATAAATTAATCCAATCAAACCAATAATTAAAATTGAAATGAATATTACTATACAAAAAACTTTCAATTTTTTTATGAATAATGGAATTAAAAAAAATTAAAAATGGCAAAGATATATGATTGCAATGTCAGTAGCCATTGTTAGAAGATTATTTATAGTGATTTTGGTAAATGATGTCACATTATTGCATTTATATGAACCATACGCACTGGTGTGTTTATGTAAACAACATGCCTCGCATTCCAATGTAAACTAAACCCACCATTACATTTAAAAAAATAAAAATGTCCACTTCTCAGTCGCATTCACTAGTATGTCTTTGTTTGTTGATTGTACCGATGCTTTTTAATTGTTTATATACACTAGGATTTATTAGAGATTATACGATCTAGTTCTTGTTGTGTTTAACCACATCGATGCATTTAATGTGTTTAAATGCACCGGGTTATTTTAAAAGTTTGTAAGCACTAGTTCTTATTACGATGAAATGCACTAGGGCACTAATATAAATAGACAACACCATTAAAATTAAAAAAATATTAAAATTCTTCTAGTGTGTATGATGTAAAATATCACATCAGTGTATTTCAACTGTACGTAAGCACTGGTGTGGAATTGAAATTTGGTTCTCTCTACTGCTAAATTTGTTTGAGTGCACCAGGGTAGTATTTGATATCATACAACATTGGTGCATTTTATTATGATACACATCATCATGCATGTTTTCAACAATGTGCACCGGTTAAAATCATCCACTAAAACCTTTGACTACCGATAATTTCTTTTATAAAATATATCCATATTAACCTCAGTTAAAACATCCGCTAACATTCGCAGAGGTTGTAGTGGATTTTTTTTTACATTTTTTTCCAATTTTGTAACATTGAAAACCTCTGCTACAAGCTCTTTTCCTTGTAGTCTAGGATACCAATTGGGGGGGTGCATGGAGACAAGGTCGTGAGATCAAATTAATAGATATGGTGGTAACTACTAGTAGATTCTATAAAGGCTTATGCAATACAAAAGGTAGTGTGGATGGGTGATTATAATGCCCCATGGGTTGTAGTATGGGTGGTTGTACATCGTGAAGTACGTCAGGAAGTGAAAATGGTATCTCAAGAGCCAAGGTAAACTGGCCAAAGGTCGGACTTACCAATCCTCTTAGGACATATGATTCGTAGAAAGTAAAAAATGGTGGAATTTGTGATGGTCATATTGTCGACCTAAAAGAGAATGTGGTCATCTACATAAAAATTTAAAAAAATTAATTAGTTAACTATTTAAATAATATTTAACTTCATGCATGATACTTGAAAAAATTGTGATGCATCCACCCCGGGTGGATGAGTTTCCTCACTATATGATAACATAGCTTGTACAATCATAAAATGAAGGGAAAACTAAACAAACTAAAAGCATAATATTCAAATTAAAAGAATCTAGAGTATGGACTAAAATCATATGACAAAAATTGCAAGGGATTATTTTAATTCATGGACCACACACTCCACTGTATCTAAGTGTGTGGTACACAAATGGAGAAGACCTCTACAATGATAACATCAATGGCAGACATTGACATTACTACATCACCTAGTGACCCAAGTTTATTATCTGGGAATAACAACTACAAAATCCATATAATTAGATAAAAACATATAAAATATAATGATGTATATAATATAAAGAAAAAAGATACGGTAAACATACTAATCATCTCCATAAAACTATTAGGTATGATGATATTTATTGTCCAATGACAAGTATTCCCACATGTCCAACATTTATGTGGGTGACATGAGTCTCCATGTTTTATCTCCTACCCGTTCCCTACTATAGGGATGAGATTCAAATTCCCCCCTCACTGTCACCTGATTATTTCTCATCGCATGTGTAGTGCCCCATTTTGTTAGACTCTTTTAACACTCAACTATATTATTATTTGAGGGAATTTTATCGCAAATGACTTGGTTAAATTTTATAATATATGCTTTGATTATGGTGACGCATTTGGGTACTCACGAACAAATGGAATTTTGTAATGCACCATTGTAGTGCCTTGTTTTGACAGACTATTTTAGTGTTAAAAATATGCTATTATTTGAGGGCATTTGAGTGCAATTGACCCGGTTTAATACTATGAATTAAAACAACTTATCTATGTATTGATTGTTATGTCACATTGGTTACTCATGAATGAATGGATTTTGTGGATATATTTATACGATGTAACATTATTGATTTTTATAATGCATGGATGAAAAATATAAGCAATTTACGTTACTTACAATATATTGGTAGATGCTTTGACGATTTTCCAGTGTGACAGGGGAGCAAATGTGCAACGATGCAAGGTGGTGTTAATACCGCATAAACTCCAGTTTGAGTATAAACATGATATCAGGTGATATAGTTTATTTTATTTGATATTTCAATTAATTGTATAGTACAATTAATGCACACAGATTTCATGTGTGCAGACACATGATCATGGTTTCCAATCGATCCACAAAAGGATGATGGGGTTGTATGGAAGAAAGTACCAGTATGATTAGCACATATTTTCCATGCGGCAGGTTGAAAAGCGAGAGAGGCTTTTACTTGCAAGATGCATGTTTCCATGAGGATAGGCCACGAACTCGGTCACTCACAAGGATTAATTGAGGGGCCTGCAATGAGGTGTTGGCCTTATTCCTCGGTAACCATGAGTCTCTCCACAACGTGGATCAGACTGATTTAACATGGTATCAGAGCATGGTTCTAACTCTAGGACCTTGGGCTCATTTCTCTTTAAGTAATTTTTGTTTATTTGTTATATAGTGTTTGGAAACTAATACATGATTTATTCACCTTTCAAACTCAGGAAGCATGAATTCTAGGGGAAGAAGAGGAAGGAGAGGTAGAGGGGAAAGGGGGCATGGTGCACCACCTCCTTTGCAACCTTCACCTCCACGCACTCTACCAGCAGTGGAAGAACCGACCAATATACCTGTAGGTGAAGTAATGAATATGATGCATTCATTCTAGTGGATGTCTGAAGAATTGATTAGTCGGCTAGATCAAGAGAATAAAGATTCCATAGCACCTACAAAAGGATCTCAGCAACCACCGAAGAAAATTCTCAAAGAGAACTTGAGAAAGTGAAATCTCCATAATTTTGGGTCACACCTGATGGAATTGCAGCCGAGGCATGGCTCAAGAACATGTCCATGTGATTTGCATTACATGATTATACCTCAAACATGAAAGTGTGCATGGTGATATTGCAACTTAAGGGAAGCGCACTGCTATGGTCGAAGACCTTGTTGTTACAGCTTGGAATTGAAATAACAGAGGTCTCTTGGAAAATATTTGAAGAGTGTTTTCGAGAACATTACATATCTAAAGAGTTTATTGAAAGGAAGTTGAATGAATTCAATTCCTTGATGCAAGGATGTCGATCAGTACTAGAGTATGAAGCTAAATTCATGGAACTATTGAGATATGCTCCATATTTGAGTACAGAGAAATTGCGAGTAAATAAATTTGTGTATGGACTCAACTTCAAAATCAGGGAAAAAGTACATATTTTGATGCCACGTACCTTGCACGAAGCAGTGCAAAAAGATATCATAGCCAAGGAAGAGCTTCTAGGAGGTGGGAAGTCTCAACCACCTTGATCTTCAGGAGCAGTGGTACAGAGATCAGGAGTGTAGTCAGCTTGTGCTTCGAGACCAACGACCGAATGTCGAGATTCATTTAAGAGTCCCACAACCGGGAGTCAGAGACATGCACCCGGAGGATAGAGACCACCATATAGGCCACCAATAGTGCAGTCACAATATCAGAGTGGAAATCCAATAGTGCAACGCCCCCAATATAGTAGTGGATCTAATTTTACTCACTCAAGTATCCAAAGGCTGTCCCCAAAAAGGGGGTGTTGGACTTGTGGAGAGCCACATTTCCAGAGAGATTTTCCTCAAGCCAAGATAGATTCTAGTGAGGGAAAGCAATAGAATAAAGTTGGAGACTTGGGCAAGGTACACTGAATCCATGTCACAGTCAACAACCTCCAAGCAGAACAGCAGTCCACCATGCTAGAGACAACGAGTAAAATAAATGGTATGATATTCTCTCTTTTAGTAGACCCAGGAGCAACTAAAAGTTTTATTTCTTATGAAGCATTGTCTAGATGTAAGGTGATTGCAAGCAAGCAAGATGATTTCAACATAGTCAAAATGGCATCAGGTATCACTCAAAGAGTAGGATAATTGGTCAAGGATTGTGAAGTAGACTTGGGCATGTGTGTTACAAAAGTATCTCTTTACCCTACATCATTAGGATCCTATGGTGTTATCTTAGGGATGGACTGGTTAGAAACCTATTCAGCTGTGTTAGACTGTAAGGATAAAAAGATAATATTCATAGATGATTTTGGGCATAAGAGAATCCTAATAGGGACTAAAAGAGGGGTGTCATTAAGGTTTATTTCAACATTGCAATTGAATAAGAACATGCGTAAGGGATGTGAGTTGAATGCGGTAGTAGTGATGTATAACAAGAAATACACTGCCGATGTAAGGAAACACCCCATACTGTCCCAGTTCACTGATGTATTCCCTAAAGAATTACCCGAATTACCACCTAAGAGGGAGCTCGAGTTCAATATCAAACTTAAGTGAGGAATCGAACCTATATCTAGAGTACACTATCGTATGACAACACTAGAGCTACAAGAATTGCATATACAACTTCAAGAGCTTTTAGATTTAGGTTTCATTCGGCCAATTACCTCACCTTGGGGAGCACCAGTGATATTCGTGAAGAAAAAGGATGGTTCAGGGAGACTTTGCATTGACTATCATCAATTGAATAAAGCAACCATAAGGAATCAATATCCCTTACCAAGAATTGACGATTTATTTGATCAGATGAATGGGGAAATGATATTTTTGAAAATAGATCTAAGGTCGAGATATCATCAACTAAGAATCAGAGAAGAATACATACCAAAGACTACATTTAAGACTTGTTATGGACATTTCGAGTTTGTCGTAGTACCCTTTGGGTTGACGAATGCACCTGGATTTTTCATGAACTTGATGAACAGTGTATTCAGAGAGTACTTGGATAAATTTGTGCAAGTGTTTTTAGATGATATCCTTATTTACTCAAGGACACAAGAAGAGCATGAAGATCATTTGAGACTTGTGTTGCAATGTTTGAGAGAGCGCAAGCTATATGCTAGACTATCAAGGTGTTCCTTCTTCCAGTCATAGATTCATTATTAGGACATGTCATAACTAGGGATGGAATAGCGGTGGATCCCGCAAAGATAGAGGCCATTATTGAATGGCCAACACTGGCAAATGTGCATGAGGTGCGTAGTTTAATGGGGTTATTAGGGTATTATAAAATATTTGTAGAAGGATTCTCAAAAATTGCAATACCAATTACAAATTTACAAAAGAAGAACAAGAATTTCATATGGACAGAACGATGTGAGGACGCATTTGCAAAGCTTAAGCAGTTGTTGACAACAACTCCAGTTCTTAAGGTTCCAGATATGTATCAATACTTCTTAGTGTGTACAAATGCTAAAAGAAGGTCTAGGAGGTGTTTTTATGCAAGAAGGTAGGGTGATATCTTATTCTTCAAGGAAACTTAGACCTCATGAGGAGAACTATGCAACGCATGATTTAGAGCTCGATGCTGTAGTTTATGCTTTGAATTTATGGAGAAATTATATGGTATGAAGGAAATTTGAGTTAAAGACAGATCACCATGGGTTACAATATATTTTTACCCGAAGCGACCTCAATTCTATGCAGAGGAGGTGGTCTGAATTAATGAGTGAATATGATTTTGAAATATCGTACATAAAGGGGACTGTGAATAAGGTGGCAGATGTTCTAAGTCGAAGGCCTTGTATCTTTTCCCTAGTGCCCTTAAAAACAAATTTACGGGAAAAGATGTTGAAATTACAATTGGAAGATGAGCGGTATAGAGAGGTTAAGACCAAGTTAGAAAATGAGGTAATGAAGAACCCAAAGTATGAAGGGTATGTGTTTGAGGAAGATGGACTATTGCAGTATAACAAGAGAATTTATGTACCATCCAATGAAGAAGTTCAAGATTTGATCTTGTCAGAGGCTCATAGGGCTGTATATATGGCTCATCCTGGGGTTAAGAAGATGTACGGAGATTTAAAACCATTATTTTATTGGAGCGGAATGAAGAAGGATGTAGTTAGCTTTGTGGCAAGGTGCCTAGAATGTTAATTGGTCAAGGCTGAGCATAGGAATCCTGCGGGATTACTACAACCACATGTAATCCCAGAGTCAAAATGGGAATTTATATCAATGGATTTTATTGTTGGGCTCCCAATGACAGCAAGAAGACATGACTCTATTTTTGTGGTGGTGGATACTTTAACTAAGAGTGCACATTTTGTACATGTAAAGACTACCTATGAAGCACCACTGATTGCAAGAGTATTTATAAATGAAGTTGTGAGGTTACATGGTCTACCCCGCAAGATAATTTCTGATAGAGGGCCAATATTCAATGGAATATTTTGGACAAGTTTCCAAGGAGATTTGGGGACACAACTAAATTTTAGTACAACATATCACCCTGAGACGGATGGCCAGATAGAAAGGGTGAACTAGATATTGGAAGACATGCTACGTATGTATGTGATGGATCAACAAAAGCGTTGGGAGGAGTATCTACCATTGGTTGAGTTTGCTTACAACAATAGTTATCAAAGCTCCATTAAGATGGCACCGCTTGAATTTTTATATGGGAGGCCGTGTAGGACCCCGTTGAGTTGGGATCATCTAGAAGATAGAGTCCTTGTAGGGCCAGAATTGATTCAAGAGATGGAAGAACAGATGACAAATATTCGTGCACGATTAAAGGAAGCATAGGATAGACAAAAGAGCTATGCAGAAGCACATAGAATCAATCAGAGTTATGAAGTAGGTGATAAAGTATTCCTACGGGCCAAGCCACAAAAGAGCTCAATTAAATTTGGGAAATGAGCTAAAGTATCACCATGATTTGTAGGACCATTTGTGATACTCGAGAGGTGGGGACCAGTTTCCTATCGTCTTGCATTGCCATCATCATTGATTTGTATGCATAATGCTTTTCATGTCTCTATTTTGCGTCATTATATTTCATATCCTTCTCATGTTCTAAATTTGAGTAACTTGCAGATATCAGACGATGGCGTCTTGATGGCCAAACCGATCCGTATACTGGACCAACAAACTCGATAGTTTCGGCGTCGATTAGTCGAACATGTAAAGGTCCAGTGGGATAGCTATAGTTCCAATTCAACTACTTGGGAGGATGCATCTCAAATGCACCAGCAGTTTCCTTACTTGTTTTGAAAACTTTGAGATGAATTTTCTTGAAGAGGGGGTGTATATAGTGCCCTATTTTGTTAGACTCTTTTATTACTCAACTATATTATTATTTGAGGGAATTTTATCGCAAATGACCCGGTTAAATTTTATAATATATGCTTTCATTATGGTGACGCATTTAGGTACTCACAAATAAATGGAATTTTGTAATGCACCATTGTAGTGCCTTGTTTTGACAGACTATTTTAGTGTTAAAAATATGCTATTATTTGAGGGAATTTGAGTGAAAATGACACAGTTTAATACTGTGAATTAAAACAACTTATCTATGTATTGATTGTTATGTCACATTGATTACTCATGAATGAATGGATTTTGTGGATAGATTTATATGATACGATATTATTGATATTTATAATGCATGGATTAAAAATATAAGCAATTTACGTTACTTACAATATATTGGTAGATGCTTTGACGATTTTCCTGTGTGACAGGGGAACAGATGTGTAATGATGCAAGGTGGTGTTAATTCCGCATAAACTCTAGTTTGAGTATAAACATGATATCAGGTGATATAGTTTATTTTATTTGATATTTCAATTAATTGTATAGTATGAATAATGCACATAGATTTCATGTGTGTAGGCACATGATCATGGTTTCCAATCGATCCACAAAAGAATGATGGGGTTGTATGGAAGAAAGTACCATTATGATTAGCACATATTTTCCATGTGGCAGGTTGAAAAGTGAGAGAGACTCTTACTTGCAAGAGGCATGTTGCCGTGAGGATAGGCCGTGGAATCGGTCACTCACGAGGATTAACTGAGGGGCGTGAAATGAGGTGTTGGGCTTATTCCTCAGTAACCATGAGTCTCTCCACAGTGTGGATCGGACTGAGTTAACATGCTCTCAGCCATTGCACTAAATCCTCACCACAGAAAGCTGGATATTTGAAGGGCATGAAGACGGTCATGGCATGACCCTTGATATCACCTGGATAAACAAAATAAACTATTAAACTATAAGGTAGTAAATAAGTAATAACTAAACAATAAACTCATGACTTGGAAATAAAGTAATGGTAAGTGTAACATTATGAAATAAAAATAAAAATAAAAATAAAAATCATCATAAACAAAATAAAAGAAGATAAACTAAATTCTAAATAGAAACAGGGTGCACACACACAAAAATAGGAAATCAAAAGCAAAAATCTAGGAATCATATAAATGAAATTTAGGGACTGTTAAATAAAAAAATCCTAAATTATCAGATTGCATAAATGCTTATGACATGCCATATATGCATATGACAGGAAAACCGTTGAAATAAAATAAAAATGAATTCAAAATAAGAAAAAAAAATGATTTTACATTATACATAAATCTCAAAAAACGATATAAATAAAGGAGCAAGGTTTGGGTACGGGGATGCTTTCCCTAATATTGGATGGATGAGATAATGTAGAGGCAGAATCGAAGGTGACTTTAGAGAGTTTGGTTCATCAGGTGTGAATGGGGTTGGGAGGCCCTAAGTGAATCTACACACTCTGATCGTGCTAGGGTACTTCTTCTTGCAACCCCATTTAGCTCGGGGATCCTTGGGCGAGGAGAGTAGCCAATGGAATGGTAGGGAGTTCAATCGATGGATCTATTGTGATTGGAAATCGATCAACATTCATGGGAACCCGACGAAGACCGTGGTGCAGCATCCTCAGGTAGAGATTGGCTAGAGTCTGCACAACGAAACTCAGGTTTTTATGGATTGTTAAATTGTTATTATGATTTCGATTGCCAAAATGCATTTGTTGAAGATCCATGACTTGGATTTTGTATTTTATTATAGATCTGAATTTGTATTTTAGATATGTGTGTATTTCATTATATATTTGGATTGTATTTTATTATAGACCTGGATTTGTATTTCGGATCTGTTTGTATTTTATTGTAGATCTAGATTTGTGCTTTAGATCTTTTTGTATTTCATTATAGATCTAGATTTGTATTTTATTTTAGATATGGATTTGTAATTTAATTGTAGATTTGTGTTTTCCTTTTCGGCATGAAGCAAATAATAATGGCCTTCCACGCCGATTTGATTCCACTAAAGTAAGCTTTTGAGACCAAGGTCTATGTTCACATGGCGCATTTGATGTGCGTTTAACAGTATGTTTCCATATCGTAAGGTTTATGGTTATGGTTTGGTGCGGTGATTTTGTTTGACATATCTGTTGTGGGTAAAACGTTGATGATTGATAAGACGTCGCCCATGGATATTTGAGAACTGACCACTTTATGAGAACCTCTGCTACCAGGAGCTGCAATAAGCTGGGCCTTTGAGTTTCAAAGTTTCCAACGCAACCAGTATTAGCATATGTCACACTGTTAATCTTTTGTTAATCGAGTTCCCTCTAGTTCCAGAAAATCCACTTAAAAAAAATAAATATATAGTTATACTGGCAGGTGTCTCAGGGATGACGAAATCATATTGATGCGTGAAAAGTTGCTTAAGCTTTTATAGTTTATATATTTAAATTTTAATAACAAGTACACTCTCACTTTCTTGCTTCCAATTAGCAAAATGTATTGGTAATGTAGTTTCTTTTAAATTACACTTTGTTCTTTGACTGGTAGTTGTTGATTTCTTACAACGATTATCTTAACCTTCTCGTCAACCCACCTGGGCATGGATTTTATACAAAATAATTCGAATAGCTTCTATATTTAAAAAAAAAAGTTTTGGATTAATTTCATTGATTTATTAATAGCAATTTAATAATACAAAGAAATATTCTGAATGTTAAGTTTGATGTACAAGTTGTATATTTACTTGGTTTTGGTTTATTAAATGTAGCAAGATTAAAGTTCATGAATTTATACATAAAGTTTATGATTTTTTAGTTATTTCTATTCTGAATTTATATAAAGTTTATAAAATTTTAGTTTATCTCGATTCTGAATTTATATATAAAGTTTATGACTTTTAGATATTTCTATTCCAGATTTATATATAATTTTACCACAACCCTCTCTTATTCTATTAACAAATTCTCAATTGAAGTTTCAAGTAATAAAAGGAATAGAAAAGCCAACCCTTGGTATGATACTGATTGTAAAAATGCGAGGAGAGAGATTAAGAAAGCTCTTGATGAATCTCTTAAAATTAACAAGATAAAAAATTACAAAGCCCTTACTAAAAAGAAAAAATGGTAGTATGTTGACAAAAGGAAAGACAATCTCTTACACCTCTCTAAGACGACCCCTAAGAAATTCTGGAGGCAGATTCTAACTAGAAAAACTAAAGATAATAATAAAATTTCTCTGCATGACTGGAATTCCTATCTTAATAAGCTTTATGACTCCCCGAATGTCATAGACCACTTTGAAACCCTCCTCACAATGGAAGAAGTTTTCTCTTTAAAAGACATAGATTTTGGGGTTAAGCATCTGGCTAATGGAAAAGCTAAGGACATTGAAGGTTATCAGGCAGAAATCTTAAAAATTGGAGTTCATGTCCTCATCCCTCACATCCACAAGCTTTTTAATCAAGCAGTCAAGCAAGGGTTCCCTAAACCTTGGACTCAGAGCCTCATTATCCCTATTTTTAAAAGTGGGGATACAAATAACCCCTCAAATTATCGAACTATTATGATAAGCCCCCTCTTAGCCAAGTTATATGGTATTATTTTGGAAAAGAAAATCAGCATTTGGCTTGAAAGTGAAGGTAAGCGGGATAAAGGCCAAGCAGGTTTTAGAAGGCATCACTCAACAACGGACCACCTTATTACACTTATGATCATTATGGAGGAGTGTCGCAATGATAAATCCAATCTCTTTTGCTTCTTTGTGGAATTTAGAAAGGCTTTCGATACGGTACCTAGAAATAACCTTTGGAATAGGTTAGAAGAGTTTAAGGTTCCTTTAGAGCTGAGAGCTGCTGCGATAAGGCTCTACGAGAATGTAATTGCCAAGTTTAAAAGCAATGAGGGGTGGTCGAAAGATATTAAGTGTAATATCGGAGTTAAGCAAGGGTGCCCCCTCTCCCCTACCCTTTTTGGCATTTACATTGATAAGTTAGAGGGTTGTTTAGAAGAAGCAGGCTGTGCTGGTACGATCTTAGCTGGAATAGTCATCGTCCTTCTTAT
>LPNX010665163.1:37327-68989 GCA_001517045.1 Pseudotsuga menziesii | reverse complement strand
AGACTCCTGTTATACAAGAACAAAATCAATAACATGGGAAACCATAGACTCCCTAAGATAGCTTTAAACTCCAGCCAAAACCACTTAAGGCTCAAGCGTGCGTGGTATAAAGATACCAGGTCTTGGTTAAATCACTGGGAGATCGATGAAAATATTGCTTTGCAGAATATTAATAACATTAAAAATATTATTTCTTCTAAGTTTAAAGAAAAATTGTGGTGTGAGAAATATCTCGAGGCTAAAAGAAAATTAAGATATTATAAGGAGGTCATCAACCCTACTCTAGAAGATCAAAAGTATCTCTTTGTTTTGATCAGTACTAAGAAAAAAATTAACATAGCTAAGATAAGAACGAACTCGCATGAGCTGCATAGTGAAACTGGTCGTTGGATAGTCCCTAAAACACCTTGGGTAGAAAGGATCTGCCACCTTTGTGAGAGTAAGAACATTGAAGATGAAAATCACTTCCTCTTAGAGTGCCCTGCGTACACCCACAGTAGATCCCAGTTTCATAATCTTTGTTGCAATACCAACTTTCCTATCCTTTTAGCCTTTCAAAATTATAATAAGCTCGGGACGCTTCTTTCCAAGCTCTTTGAGCATAGAAATATAACTTTAAAACAAACTAATTAATTATCTTCTTTAGGTCCGATAGACCAAAGTTTGGCCTCAGGGGACGTTAACCATCATCATCATCATCATAAAGTTGATGACTTTTGGTTATTTCTATTGTGAAATTACAAGTTCATGGTTTTTAGTATATGTCTATTTTGATGGTATAATATATAGGGTGCTTCTAAAATATGAGGTTTATGTTGTATGCAAAGTTAATTGTTAAATAAGTATTATGGAAATTGGTATATTTGTCTTATGATATAATATATATATTTAGGGTAATTTTATAATGTTTATAAATATTAATGAAATAGAGTTAGCTATTAATCTAATGTTATATGTTACTTTTGAGAATATTTACATTTATATTCATAATTAATTAATTTTGCATGATTTTAAATAATCTATTTATTAAGTAGATATTTTATTATTCTTTGTTTTGTACATTTATGTGATGTCATGTTATGTTGTTCAACAAGGGACATATGGTATTAGCTCCAACAAAAAGTGTGTGTGTGTATTTTTCCTTGTCACTAGACCTTGGGATGATTGGGAGCGTTACAGCATGATAAGGCTATGAAACTGTTATGATGTACATGTTTATGAGTCGCGGTAGATAGAGATGATTGGGCCTGGGTAATTCTCCCCCCTATCGGTAAATGTTGGACGTGGGGGGTAGGAAGTCACCTAGAAATACAAGGACCTAACAATGGGTTGCACCTAACATTCTCTCTACCCTAGATGCAGACCCCCAACCCACCCCTTAAAATTCACCAATGTCAAAGTAGTTGACATGGAGCTGTAACACAAGAGTCAACATATAATTTCCTAAGAAATTGAGAGGAATTAGTCCCATTATTCCGAGGAGGTTTATAAAATACCATAAACCACCTATCCATCCAATGGCATTTGAATGGTTGGAAGGTGCACCGATCTGTACAAATGTGTATATTCTCACTCGTGGATTTAATTGAATTCTTGGGTTAGTAAACAATGGAATCAATTATTAATTGGAGATGTTGAGGTATCTAACCTACTCTTTACTTAGGTCAACCCTATAGCATTCAAATATTATAGATTTTTTAATTGGATACATTGGTTATTTGTCCTTAGGAATCTCCAATGGAATATATTATTTCCTTTAATGAAGTAGTTAGTCACAATGGGGAGGGGTCTTTATTATTTTGCAATTCATTGCATAGAGTTTTAATAGTTCTTAAAATTGAATCAGTTTCTATGTCAATGTTAGGAGGTTAAATATTCATGAGCATTTTTTTTATCTTTGGGGTCCAAGTTTTCATTATCTTCAAGATTTAGGTTTGGATTTCCTTCTCTATTCATTGTAGTCAATATTACTGCAATTTAATAATAAAAAAATATGTTGGGATTTAAGTATTTGTTTAATTTGTAATCAAAATAAAAAATAAAAAAATAAAAGAAAAACGACAAATCCTCATGGGATACAATGTATTTGAGGAGGAAATCCTCTTGGTCCCTAGTTGGTTGTCTTAGCAGACAATTTTGATGTTGGTAGTGTGGTCCGAAACCCCTAAAATGTGAGGTGTGGACTATGGGGAAAATAGAATGGATACTACATTTTAATACACTCACACACACACAGGAGCCTATGCACACTAATAATGCATGCACACTCCTTCTAGGGTGACATGGAATCCTTGTTGGTGGTTCAGAAATGTTTGAAGAAGGAATGCATGCCCATTTGTGTTAGCATGTGCACATTCATGCATGAGCAAGTTCTTAATGACCCCATTCCCACTTTTAAGGCCATCATCTTCATGCACCTTCCATGTAAAATACACCACATTGTCCATATTATCATCAAGTTCTTCAAACAAACATCTTCAAAATATCATGTGGGATGTTTCACTAGTGTCGAGCAGCTAATTATCTTTCCAAGATGAAAATGAAGTATTGAATAAGACTTCAATTATTCCAACATTGCAATGAGCAACAATAAAATTAACATATTCATGAGCTTTACCAGTCTCACGAGTTTTACATTTGTTTTGATTGTTCTAGTTATGCTTATCTTTAATAATCTCCTATGGATCCAAACAGACCACAATGAAGGAAATGTATCTTGTTGTGATGGTTTCTACCCTCCCTGCCTCTAGAATGATTTCTTATGCATCTCTCTTATATTTTTCTAATTTAGAAGAATCATTTGATTAACTCTTCATTTTCTAGACAAGGTACAAGGTCTCTCTAGTGGGATGAGCTATCATCTATTTTCCAAAACATTTATCTCTTTTGAATTTAACACTAACTTGAAATTATTCAAGGTAGCATGAACATGTGGGGTACAAGAACTTGGTAAAGGAAATGAGAGCAAGTTATACCTTCATATCAGTAGCATTAATTTGTCATGCATGATTTCTTTGATATCATACGAAGTATCAATGGGAACATTGTCCTCACCTCTAGGTTAAAGAGCTTCAATATTGAATAAATTAGCTCCAATTCTAAATGTGAGTCAAATAGTTATTATAACTTCTTCATGACAGTGTGATATGTTTTAGCAAGTGTTATATGTCGACACACCTCTTCACTTACTATAGTAGGGATCAATGAATATGCCTTATTGTCTTTACTCTTCCATCTAGAAGGCTCGTTGTTTGTTGTAAGTTGTTTTGGTGTAGTGATTATATGTGCATTCGTTCTTTTAATGGTTTCTCCTTCAAAAATACCATCCCATAGATTGTTGAATATGAGACTCGTCATTGATCTTCCTCAACCATTATGGGTAGTTTCCCTTTCCAGTGAGCATTCTCTAACAATAAAAGTTGAAAAATGCATATATATTTTATATAGTTAATCCTATATTATAATAATAAGTTTTGGTATATACTTTTTTTTATGATTTATAATCATATTAATATTATTATATGTGTATGGATCATGTAATAATTATATTAACATGGTTGTATTAACTTTTAAAAATTTAATAATATAATTTCATCTTATAATATTATTATATTATAATAATATTATGATTTTATATTAAAACTATATCTAATGCATGTTTATATGTTTTACTATATATTATCATTACAAGCTTGGGCCAAATATTCTCATCTTTAAATCTTTTTAAGACTCTTATCTTAGTAGTTCTTTTGCATAGAAACTAAGATCAGTAAGGCCATTATTTTACATTGTTATTCATACATTCATGTTTCTTGTAAAAGATCAAGTATAATGAGACTTTTTTGGGGGCAGAATATAGATTGATCATTTTTCCTTCAAAATAAATCTTTAACATTTTTTTGTTTTTTCGAGGAACACTATTTTTTGAGAATATCTATAACATGGAGTTTTTATGCAAGGAAAAGAGCGATTGATAACCATGTATCTAAGAAATAATTGATAGTGTGGTTCAAGGACTTGGTTGTGAAAAAGTGATGTGTCAAGAGTATTCTTGAGTGGGTGGATGATTATCCTAGTGTGACATGTAACAGGGTGTTTTAAGTTTTCCATTTACATAAAGTTATAAAATTACCTTATCTCAAAACCCTAAAATATATTTTCCAAATCTCTAGTTTTATTTTTTTATGTTTATTGGCCATTCTTACGTGTCGTAACATTTCTATCCTTAATTCCATATGCTAAATTTAACTGCTTCAAAACTTCTATTGAACTCTTAGGTATATTTGGCATTGTTCATGGTTTGTTAAAAGTTTTAAACATTGATCTTGACTTTGGAATATTATCCTTGTATTAAAAAGAAAGGTAAAATGTATACATATGTTTTTTTAAAGAAATTATAAAATATATCATAATAAAAGATAAAAGTCAAATAGCAAGAGATAATCCATTCCCAATTTAAAAAGGATATCATGTCTAGTGCACATGTTGAACGTTTTTTACTTTATGATTTTTTCTTTTCTTTTTCAAGTTATATATGTGTGTGTGATTTGATATGATTATGTTTTCTTCTAGCTTTCTCAAACTTTTGGTTGTTAAGATTAATTTGTTTACAATGTTTTGGTAGCTTGCATTGCACTTATTTTGAATTTAATTCACCTAAAGTTTACATTAAATCCACTTATTTCCATTAATTTGTTGTTGTAACTATCTCTAGGATTTGATCCCAACCATCTGACATTGTTATTTGAAATTTATCATCATTCTTCACGATTTATGGATAATCATCTTTGAGTTTATGCATATTTATTGGATTAAATGGTATAATATACACCATTTAAAGACACCCTGTAGGAATGAAAAAACAACAGTTCAAATAGAGAAGGATCTAGTGGCAACAAGGTTATATTTCTTATAATTATTAGGAAGGTCTTTGCTGATGAGTCAAAAATGAACATGTCAAGAGTAAGGGAAAGTAGCCAATCACAAGCCCCAAGTTAGGGTCAGTCACATTTGATGTGATACTTTTTTATTGGTATTTGGTTCCCATTACCACTGTGTTTTTTTTAATTTATTTTTATTTCTTTTTAATGTTTAATATCCTTGAATTAATACATTCTACAAAGATAAAATTATAATTGAATTTAAACCTATCAAGATCAGGACTTCAACTTATAATAGGAATGTGTTAAATCACGAGATGAATACAAACTCATTGTATGAGAAAAAAATCATCATAACTAACAAACATGCATTAAAAATGTAGCAATATGACATAGTAAATAATTATTCAACACAATACACATATCCTTGTAATTTAAATGCAACTATGAAAGGACTAGATCATGCAATCATTCATACATAAACATAAAGTAATTTATATCTACATGAAATGAAAAACAAAATAATAATAATAAATTTATTTTAAATTTAACATTAACTTGAAATTATCTCTTTTGAATTTAACACTAACTTGAAATTATTCAAGGTAGCATGAACATGTGGGGTACAAGAACTTGGTAAAGGAAATGAGAGCAAGTTATACCTTCATATCAGTAGCATTAATTTGTCATGCATGATTTCTTTGATATCATACGAAGTATCAATGGGAACATTGTCCTCACCTCTAGGTTAAAGAGCTTCAATATTGAATAAATTAGCTCCAATTCTAAATGTGAGTCAAATAGTTATTATAACTTCTTCATGACAGTGTGATATGTTTTAGCAAGTGTTATATGTCGACACACCTCTTCACTTACTGTAGTAGGGATCAATGAATATGCCTTATTGTCTTTACTCTTCCATCTAAAAGGCTCGTTGTTTGTTGTAAGTTGTTTTGGTGTAGTGATTATATGCGCATCCGTTCTTTTAATGGTTTCTCCTTCACAAATACCATCCCATAGACTGTTGAATATGAGACACGTCATTGATCTTCCTCAACCATTATGGGTAATTTCCCTTTCCAGTGAGCATTCTCTAACAATAAAAGTTGAAAAATGCATATATTTTATATAGTTAATCCTATCTTATAATAATAAGTTTTAGTATATACTTTTTTTATGATTTATAATCATATTAATATTATTATATGTGGATGGATCATGTAATAATTATATTAACATGGTTGTATTAACTTTTAAAAATTTAATAATATAATTTCATCTTATAATATTATTATATTATAATAATATTATGATTTTATATTAAAACTATATCTAATGCATGTTTATATGTTTTACTAAAATAATTATCAGTGCAATATGTTTGACTATGGTTAATGATTGTTTTATCATGGTGGATTAAGGTTGAGTATATGTTTTATTTTTCAATGGTTAAGTTGCAATGTGATATTCATGAAGATATATATATTTGATGCTAGCTTTTAACCATATATATTTTATGCTTATATAGTGGTAATACAATTAAAAAAAATCTTTTTTATAATGTGTTCTATTTTTTATTAAAATGTTATTTTTTTAGTTATACAATCTTTAATTGACTTGGCATAGCATTTCTTGGAGGCAAATCTCAATTACGACAACCATCTCTGTGTTTTATTACGAGTTAAAATTCCAATATATGTCTATTATCTCCTTGCTGAGCGTGAATTGTGCCTCCTTTCCGCACTTCTATGGGGTTTTGTACTGCTACATAAGAAAAGTGTGATAATTTTCTTATGATAAAAAAACGTTTTAATACATTAAACATGTATATATAACTTAAAAGCAAAGAAGAAGTAGTACTTATAATTTTAATATTGAAGTTGTTACAAAATATTAAACATGTATATATAATTTTAATATTGAAGTTGTTATAATTTTAATACATTAAACATGTATATATAACTTAAAATCAAAGAAGAAGTAGTACTTAATTGCTATTAGTCCTTATAATTTTAATATTGAAGTTGTTACAAAATATTTTAATGTACTAAACTTGTGCATTCCTTAAAAACAAGGAAAGAATCACTACTTATATCATAGTTGGACAAAATATTTTTGTTGAGGTCAAAATCAATTGAGCTAATATGTCTAGGCCTTAATCAAGTTTTGATCTTAGTCGTGGAAGAGTGTACTAAGCACCTTTCCTAGTCCCCTATCTAATTATGAAATATGCTATCTAATGGCATACCTACACAATTGGTTTAAATATTAAATCGTATATATACTCTAACACTAATTCACTATCATTATGTGGTCATTGTTGTTCGACATTACCTATATTTACATGTTATTAGTCCTTTCAATTTAAAAAGTCTATACACTAACAAAAGTTCCAATGACGCTTTTGATAAGTAAAATAACGAGCTATGTGGGGACTAGTAAATATTTAACAAGTTGGAAGGTGGTTAATATTAATTATCAATAATTATAAAAATAAATATTTTTTTATGAAAACTATGTGAATATAAGTGACATAAAAAATTAATTACGTATTTTGAAGTCATTACAGTTTAAGCATAGGTGCAAGCAATCAGTACAAATTAGTCACCTGAATTTTGGTTTCTTGATAGTATTTTTTCTTGCAATGATAGATTTCCTTACGAAATATCTCAACAGTATCCCTTCTATGCAAATGATGTGTTATCATTACACGCTTGGGCCAAATATTCTCATTTTTACATCTTTTTAAGACTCTTATCTTAGTAGTTCTTTTGCATAGAAACCAAGATCAGTAAGGCCATTATTTTACATTGATATTCATACATTCATGTTTCTTGTAAAAGATCAAGTATAATGAGACTTTTTTTGGGGGGCAGAATATAGACTGATCATTTTTCCTTCAAAATAAATCTTTAACATTTTTTTGTTTTTTCAAGAAACACTGTTTTTTTGAGAATCTATAACATGGAGTTTTTGTGTAAGGAAAAGAGCGATTGATAGCCATGTATCTAAGAAATAATTGATAGTGTGGTTCAAGGACTTGGTTGTGAAAAAGTGATGTGTCAAGAGTATTCTTGAGTGGGTGGATGATTATCCTAGTGTGACATGTAACAGGGTGTTTTAAGTTTTCCATTTACATAAAGTTATAAAATTACCTTATCTCAAGACCTTAAAATATATTTTCCAAATCCCTAGTTTTAATTTTTATGTTTATTGGCCATTCTTACGTGTCGTAACATTTCTATCCTTAATTCCATATGCTAAATTTAACTGCTTCAAAACTTCTATTGAACTCTTAGGTATATTTGGCATTGTTCATGGTTTGTTAAAAGTTTTAAACATTGATCTTGACTTTGGAATATTATCCTTGTATTAAAAAGAAAGATAAAATGTATACATATGTTTTTTTAAAGAAATTATAAAATATATCATAATAATAGATAAAAGTCAAATAGCAAGACATAATCCATTCCAAATTTAAAAAGGATCATATCATGCTTAGTGCACATGTTGAACCTTTTTTTACTTGATGACTTTTTTCTTTCTTTCTCAAGTTATATGTGTGTGTGTGTGTGTGTGTGCGCGCGATGTGATATGATTATGTTTTCTTCTAGCTTTATCAAACTTTTGGTTGTTAAGATTAATTTGTTTACAATGTTTTGGAAGCTTGCATTGCACTTATTTTGAATTTAATTCACCTAAAGTTTACATTAACTCCACTTATTTCCATTAATTTGTTGTTGTAACTATATCTAGGATTTGATCCCAACCATCTGACATTGTTATTTAAAAATTTGTCATCATTCTTCACGATTTATGGATAAACATCTTCGAGTTTATGCATGTTTATTGGATTAAATGGTATAATATACACCATTTAAAGACACCCCGTAGGAATGAAAAAACAACAGTTCAAATGGAGAAGGATCTAGTGGCGACAAGGTTATATTTCTTATAATTATTAGGAAGGTCTCTGCTGATGAGTAAAAAATGACCATGTCAAGAGTAAGGGAAAGTACCCAATCACAAGCCCCAAGTTAGGGTCAGTCACATTTGATATGATACCTTTTTATTGGTATTTGGTTCCCATTACCACTGTGTTTTTTGAAATTTATTTTTATTGCTTTTTAATGTTTAATATCCTTGAATTAATACATTCTACAAAGATAAAATTATAATTGAATTTAAACCTATCAAGATCAGGACTTCAACTTATAATAGGAATGTGTTAAATCACGAGATGAATACAAACTCATTGTATGAGAAAAAAATCATCATAACTAACAAATATGCATTAAAAAATGTGGCAATATGACATAGTAAATAATTATTCAACACAATACACATATCCTTGTAATTTAAATGCAACTATGAAAGGACTATATCATGCAATCATTCATACATAAACATTAAGTAATTTATATCCACATTAAATGAAAAACAAAATAATAATAATAAATTTATTTTAAGGTCACAAGCAAGCCAAACACAAGTTCGATGTATGAGACCTCGAACATTGAAACACCTAAGAATAGTGTTTGATATTCAGAAAGCCACAAAAATTATTTCACCAACTACATTGGACTCCACTTCTTCAATCAAACCATAACAATAGTGTACATGTCTATTGTAAAAGGGTTTAACACCACCACCCCCACTTCGACCTCATAAGATTTTATTTTAAATCCTCAAGTTGACGGACAACTAATAGATGTTAATAATTGTTTGATACAAAATTTCAAATATAAAATACAAGTAAACTAATGTATTTTGATAGCTTCATGGTAGGATACCCATTGAACATGGAATTCATATACTCTGTTAACCCTTTCATTCATAATATTCTACAACTATAGTTCTCCATTAAATATTTTCAACTTAACTCCCATTTTCAAATCCTTCTTGGTCCTCTTAATAAACATAGTCGAATAAGGTTCCAAGCTTATCAGTTTATACAAGTAAATATTTAACAATTCCTCATTTCCCTCCATGAGTTGATTTATTACCTCCTTGTTTTTTCCCTAATCTTGTTCTACATCTATAATTTTCAATTTGATTTGATCTTCTTTTTCTAGCACATCAAGGGAGGATATGTCAAACTTAATGAGCATGGATTTAATGGAGTTCTAAATATTATAGCAAGCATGATTAGCCATAATGATGGTTTCATTGATCTCCACACATGCATTCTTCCACAAATTCATCCAGATCCCGGTTCTTTCTTTTTATTTATTATCTATCCTTGGCAATGTCTTAGGAGTTTTTTTTAAATGTTTCCTCCAATTCAACCTTTCATTTAACTTTTCCTATAATATTTTCCATAGATCCTCCTGTAAATCTTCTTGGTGTGAAATCACGATGATCTTATTATAATATTGTTTCATTTAATCCAATTGTAAGAATAAACCTTTATGAGATTCTCTTAGTGCTTCATTTTCTTTAATTGCTACTTCTTTTAGAAAATTGATTGTTAACTAGTTCCATCTTTGATAACAATACAATTTAGACACAACATATTCTTTTTTATCCTTTAAGCATGCAATTTGTTTTTAATGCTCCTTAACTAGTCAATCGATCTCTTCCCTATGTTCCCTAGTCAGTTGGTTAATTTATTCCCTATGTCAATCTTGTGATTTTGCTATTTATTCCCTATGTCAATCTTGTGATTTTGCTAACTGCTCTTTCAAGGAAGTAACTTGCTCTTTATATTGGTCACTAAATTTATTTACATGCCCTACTTTTGTCGCATTGGAATTATCTATTGCTAACAATAAGGAAGTTGTTTTAGCCACAATATCCTAAGGGTATTTATTAGAGAGATTACAAACTATCGCATTTCTTGTTGTCCCTCCAATCATCCTTTTCTTGGAAGGTCTCTTTCTAGCATTCTTTCTTGATAGGTTGAAATAATACTCTTCTACTAACAACAATTTCATTTATAAATGTGGTTTGTGTAGACGATTATCCCTCATATCATAGAGAAGAAATAAAAGCAAGTTGACTTTTTCTCTCATCTACTTCTTGCAATTTTTAACATTTTCCTTTTCCTTGATCCTTCCTATTCATTCTCTTTTTTCCTTCGTTCCTCCTCTGTCACCTAACATTCTTGCTCTTTATTTGATTTCTCTCTTACTTTTACTGTGTGACTTGCTTGGCTTCAACTTCTCCTTTATTTTATTTTCCTCCTTTGTATCCTTTTGTGTTGTGTCTTCTCTTTTCCTCTCCTCATCTCTTAATTCCTCTTATTATTTTTTCTTTTATTTTCTCTTTAATATCCCATTGAGTTGCTAAGTTTCCTATTCTTTTGTTGCTCGGTATCCCTTTGGGTTGCCTCTTAATTCTCCTTTATTCTTCCTATGCTTTCTGTTTTTCTTCAAGTTGTATTTTCTTGGCTTCCTTGACTTTTTTTTTCGATTCTTTTCCTCTACTTCGCTTTTGTATTTTTGTTCATCTTCTTTTTACCTTTTTATTCTCTTTGGTTTTTGGCCTTCTCTTTTTTCTCTAACCTTTTTTTTCCTAGCATCTTAGGTGTCCTTCTAGGATTCCTCTTTGACCTCATTTGTTTCCTTTTATTCGACCTCCTTCCTTTGGGATGATTTTGCACTTTGTGTTTTCTTTAATTGTTACTCAACCTCCATAAATTTCTTGATTAGTTCCTCTCTTTTATCCTTGTCTTATCTATTTGTTGTATCCTATGCAACCTCAACTTCAAAATAAGCTTGTTAATCAACTTTAGCCACATTCAATATTACTACCTTACGTAAGTGGAGATCCGTGACCTTCTGGATACTTCTAAAAATATCGCGTAATACTTCCTTGTAATTGGTAGCTCCTTTAAACAAGAGCTCATGAGGGTTGCATTCATGCATGTATGTGCAGTTTAAACCAACATACTTGAAATGTTATCAATTATCTTCTTCAGATGTTGTTTTATGTCATGTTCACAACAATGATTAAGTTCATTGGAGCCAAGGCTTCTTTCGAGGTGTAAGGGGCATTAGTCAAGGTGTATAGGACTACTTTAACAAGGAATATAGTCCAATCTCTCATGTTCATGTGTGAAGAATAAGGGGTGATTCCTTCAAAAATGGTATGATAGTAAATCTCCCCAAGAACCAACCTATCATGAACATATGTTAGAAATATGTGTGGTAGAGTAGATATGCTAAAAAATATATATGTAGGTGAAAAATTCAAGAATAAACTAGTCACATGTTTTCTACAACGTAGAAATGACCTCTTAAAACAATCTAGAGGAAGGTTTATTGAAAATGATAATGTATAATAAGGACAGGAAACGATCTCATATATCACAGAAGTGGAACCTATAATTAGGAACCCATAATTTATTACAATAGATATGCACGGGGAGTGATCTAGTGTTCCAATTCCAAAATATTTGTGAAAAGGTGTTTTTGGCAAATATAGAAACAATAAGATATGTAGACATGAAAAATTCAATGGGTGTATCCCTTTCTATCTCTTTTGTAGTGTACAGAATATTCAAAATGTTGGAAGACATGAAACTAGCCCAATTGAAGACTATGGTTCGTTCTTACAGTTAGATGAATTATGGGAGCTTAATCAATCCTGAAATGTGAGGCACCATCCTCTCATGCATATAGCTGATGGACCATGTCCATGCATATCACTCTTTGAGGGTGCTTCAAATACCAAACAATGTACCTGTTGTTGGCCTTCTCTGTGAATTTTCTCCTTTCATTCCACCATTCTTTGATAGATGGCACTAAGCTGAGGTTTTCCATCAAAATCCATGAATGTATTTTTAAGATATACCTATGATATACCTCAAGAACATTCAACCTGTACATTTGAAGAAAACATTTGGATTTATGGAAGATATGGAAGCTCTTTCCTCATTAATAACTAACTCATATTTGAGGTTTATATGGTGATAAATCCATCTTGTCACATCATTATATGACATTAGTGTCCATATATAAGCATTGGCAAATAGACTTATCTTCATCATATTCTCATATATTTCCAAGTTATCATCGTCTTTGGAAAATATCCCATGGAATATACCCTATACATTTCATCCCATTTAGGGTTGTCTTGAAAGCTATTAAGGTGACTAGAATCTCGTCAACCTTTTTATGCATACCTCCCTTTTGACTTTACATTCTCAACATCTCGCATATATCAAGAAAACAATGGTTAAGTTATGACCACATGAGAAGAACTAATCAAAATAGCTAATGAAATAAATGAAGGAATGAATAACGCTTGTCAAACTTATTCATTCCAAAGTTTTCGAAAGTTGAATTCATTCCGCAATTAAGATCATGAAAATGGTAATTTTATTAGAAGTCTTGTCAAACATGTGGCTAATTTACCACATTAATTTCCCAAAGTTCCATTGAGAAAAAATTCCTAATCCACTCCTTTTGAGAAAAAATTTCCTAATCCAATCTTTTTGAGAAAAAATTCTTGAGTATGCTTGAATTCCAATGAGTCCATTTTGATATCCTTAAGGTCGATTAAAACACTTGGTCGGTTGCATTTGTGTCAAGTTTTATTTTTTTTTCATAAAGTTGAGCAAATACGATCAGGAAGGTTTACCGAATGGTTAAAGGTTTTTAAAATGTAAGCTATGAGTCCAAAAACTTCTATATAACTTTGACCTTTGAGTCTTGTTCTTCTTTATCCTTATTTCTTCCAAAAAAATAAAAAAGGGGGCATTTAATTTTTCCTTTCAAGAAGAAATGAATGAGATTTTTTGGTGTCACAATAGTATCCTATTTCATATTTGCATGATAATAAATATCCATGACCTATATATATGATGCTAAAAAACTCCCAATTGTATCAACATATCCACTTAGAGGTTAAGGGTTCCATTGGGAGGTTACATGTGGTGTTTTTAGGCATCATTAATGGCTTCTGATTGCTCAAACATTATGTTGGAACCTAATTATATCCCCACTCTAAAGACAAAGATTCTAGGTAAAGAGAATGAGTGGTGCTCCAAGGATTCATTAGTAAATCTTAAGCCTTAAAAACTATCTTAATGCTTAATATTAGATTTCCTTCCTAAAATATTGTTAAGGTATCAATACCCATATCTACTAAGCAAAACCTCCAAACGGTTCCCATATCTCAAGTCAAAGGGAAATGACACTCACACTCCCTATAGGTGAGGTGTGGATGTTTGAGGAAATGTTCTTTTTTCACTGTTGGATTCCTAGAAGGTTGCTTTAGGTCATAAGGTATAACTTTCCTCTCTTGAACATGTTCAAGGCCCTGCAAAGCATCCTTCATGCTTAAAACCTTATAACGTTTCCAAGTACATAATCAAAGTAAAAATATCCCACAAAGATTTAATGCATTGTAGTTGGAGGCCTCTCTCATGGACCAAGACTTAGAATTGACCTCTATTCTCAATGACCCATGACCCATACCTCATAAATTAAAAGTCATTGTCCCCACTTCGAGGCCAAATATCATATTGAGAGGTCACATGATTTTGTTCAAGGATTCATTCTTGAGATTGAATTCCTTTGATGTTCATGTGGGGCCTAAGGCTAAGTTTTCACCCTAACCATTGTATAGGGCCCACATATACTTCTATTACTTAAGCCGCATGGTACTTTAAATATTCCCACTCATAGGACAGGGATATTCTCACGAGGTCATGTGTGGTGGATACTCGCATTATCATTCTTAAACATGGATATTTAAAAGATTCCTTTAGTGAATTAGGCCTAGGTTTCATCCCCTAACCATGTCTAATCCAAAAGTCTCATAAATAGTATCCAAACACTCATAATTTCATTCATCCCCATTGAAACATAAGGATAACACGATGAAGTGATCTTATGTGGTGGTTCTAGGTGTTTTTATGTCCATAGATTGCTAGTACCTTCATTTAACATCCAATCCCTATGTTTCTTCATCAAACTATGTTCAGGGATTCATAATGCTCAAATTATTCTAATGGCATCCATATTCCCATTTGGAAGACAAGGATCACCTCAATAGCACCTATGCAATAGTTTTGAGGCATTGATATTATCCCCAAACGCCCATAACTTTCCTTCAGGGTATAAATGCTATGATTCCTCCCACGACTGTGTCCAAGGTTATAATATCTGTACCTAGTGCCACTTATATCCACTCAAATTCCAAGGATAGCATTGTGATTCCATGTGAGTGTTTTGAATATTCCTTTAGGGCCTAATGCCCAAGTTTACTTTCATGGCATTATACAAAACCCTAAGATCCACATATACTAGACTAAACCTTACAATAGTTTTGATATCCTCACTTAGAGGTAAATAATACCCCCAACAAGTCATGTGCAATGGTTCAAGGTGTTGTTTTTTTCCTTGACTGCCCGAAATATTTTATTGGGGAGTAAGACCGAGGTTTCTTCCCTCAAACATGTCAATGGACATGAGACGCATATAGAGTTCTCAAAACCTACAAATGACATCAATACTCCCAATATTAAGCCAAGGATAGCCGAAAGAGGTGATATATGGTGGTTTGAGGTATTATCCTTAATCCTATATGCCTAGAGGTTCAATTTAAGGCCCATGGTTGGGGTGTCCTCCATTAATTTTGTATATGACCTCCAGACTGTATCTAGTTTTATTTCCTCACTATTCCCCCTTTATCCCTCTTATAAGGCCTATATCCTCTCAAAAACTCATTTGTGTAGGTTAAGCACACCATTCTAAGCCCAATATGTGTAGAAGCTTCATTTAGTGTAATGCCTAGGTTTCTTCTCTTGATGATGTTGAGGGCCACTAGACCTATCCGTGATAAAAAACCTTATAATGGTGTTAATGTCCACACACATAAGCTAAGAATACTCTTAGGATAACATGTATGGTGACCTTTGAGGTGTATTTCTTAGTCATAGATTAGTATTTTAGGTTTTTTCCCTCAATCATGTCCATAGGTTGATACCCACACCTTGTGGTCAAAACCTAATAACAATACTATATTTCCGTAATCATTTGTCGATGTAAATAATTGAATTGAGTTATAGGTACTTTTTACTTAAGAAATAATTGAATTGATTTATTTGTGAACTTGTTGTGTTTGTAGTGTACATTTTCATACATTAAACATGTGGTATAAATAATATAAAATTGAATAATTGAATCAAGTTATTTACAAGTAATTATTTGTGAATATTCTCTTGTTTATGGTGCAAATATTTATAATTAAATCTTATGTATACACCTCCATGTAATAAATATCATTTTATAGTATTTATAAATACGATATTTCTCTTTTAACATAGAGGATGTCTAGAAACTCTATTTCCAATAATATTAACAAACATTTAATACCACATAATACCATTTACAATGTTTATTAAAACCACAAGATATAGATTTTAGATGCTCAAAGATAGATTTTATTATTATTTAAATCTGTTTTAATGGAGGAGAAACACATTAAAAAGGAATTGAAATACAAATCCAAATTACTTAAACTATCTTAAACTTGAAAATTCAAATAATTTCTAAACATCTAAAGTTTTCATAATGAACTTAGTATGTAGAAAAATCACATAAAATTTGCGGCATAAAAGAAGATAGTCAAAACTAAGAAAAAAGAATTAAATTATATATTCAACATTGCTAAGTGAATTCTTGCTAATTATAATCTTCTAGAAAGATCTTAGACACTCACCAAAAATGAATTCGTCATAGTAGTTTTCTAGAGTGATATTTGACACCCACCAACAGTCAATTTGTCATAGTGGTTTTGTAGAGATCTTAGACAACTTGGAAATAATGGAGCACTAGATTAGTTACCTAGATCAACTCCAGTTTCTTTAATGTAGATCCTATTATTTCGTTGTTTGTTGCAGACCGTTTGCTTTAATAAATACTGTTCGTGAGCATAGACTCAGTACGAGATTTTCCCAAATGTTCTCTATTCTCTGTTTTCTGGGTATATGCTGTTCTAACTAATTTAAGTTGGTATCAGAGCTGAGTAGTTTGGGGAGTGAATCAATTTCTACTTCTCGTTTGGAGTCATCGGAGAGTCTTTTGAGCCCAGGAGAGCCGCTGCTGATCTTGCAGTGGAAGAGAGGCGTCAGTGTGTAGTGAAACACATGTGTTGTAAGCTTTGTTGTGGGAAGCAGAAGCTCGAGGTTGTGAGCCACTGAGATAGAGTGACGCTCGGCGTAAAGAGGAGAAAAGGTGAAGCTAGCAGTTGTTGAAGCCATGGGTTGCTGTGGAGAACAGAGCCGTGAAGGAGCCGTGAGAGCAGATCCATAGTGAAAGAGCGATGAAATAGCTGTCGAAAGGATAATTGTTGTTTGCTATGTAGTCGTGCTGTTCACATTGCCATGCCATAAGGTATCACTATTTATTGTGATTTTGTGTTGTAAAGGGTGAGATTTGTAACCCTCGTGGCTGTAAAGGAGAGAGCTTGAACAGCTGAATTGACCTATTGAGATGTCAAATCCACTGACAGAGACCTACCTGAACGAAGCCAATAAACTAGATGGATCAAATTTCATCAATTGGAAATTCAAAATGGAGACCTTGATGAAAGGTTTTGATATATGGACAATTGCGAAGGGAGATGAAGCAAAACCCGATGCGGCTGCAGGTGCAACAGCAGCATAGATCCAAGATTGGGATAAGCGTGAGAACAAAGCCAAGGTATTGATGCGTATGTCTGTTAAAGATAGCATAATTCCACATATTAGAGAAGCTAAGACTTCTGTTGAAACATGGATAGTGCTTAAAGATTTGTATGAAACTAGCAATACAAATCATATTCTTTTCCTAAAAACTCAATTGCTAGGCATTAAAATGGATGGAAATGAATCTATTAGTTCATTTTTGGGTCGTATTAAAGAGGTGAAAGACAAGCTAGGAAATATAGGAGAAAACGTTTCCAGTACTGATCTTGTCACAATTACCTTAAATGGTATGCTAGAAGACTATCAGATGTTTATAACAGGTCTCGCAGCAAGGGAGAAACCTCCTACTTTTGAAGAATTGACAGGTATTTTGCTGCAAGAGGAAGAAAGAAGCTTGAATTTGAAGCCTCAAGATTCAGACTTGGCACTGTGGTCAAATAAGAGATTCTCAGGCTGGAGTTCACCGCAGAAAAGGCAATCTCCAAGGTTGAATCAAGGTATGCCATCTAACAGGAATGAGTCAAAGAGTTGTTTTTATTGTGGTCAACCTGGACATCTTATAAGAGACTGTCAGAAGAAGAAGAGTGATGAGGCTAGGAATAGAACTAGAAAACATACAGGTCATTTTGCAGATAATTATTCAGCACATGATCCCAGATTGGTTAATGCTAGTGATGATACTGATGAACCCCCTAATTTTGATTCACTGGATCTTAGACTGTTTGTGTCTAATGCTGCTTTGTCTACTGAAACTGATGATTATGATGCTTGGTTTGTGGATTCTGGAGCATCAATAAATATTACATGTAATAAGAAGTGGTATACTAATTTTAAAGAAAAACAGAATGGTGCCAGCATATATCTTGGAGATGACCGCGCTCATCAGATCAAGGGATACGGAGATATTCCAATAACATTTCCGAATGGTATTCAATCATCACATTCGCAATGTTGTGTATGTGCTAGGGATAAAGAAAAACTTGACCTCTGTATCCACCATTACAGATCAGAACCTAAAGGTTGAAATCTTAAAAAAATATTGCATAGTGAAGGATTTGCTGGACCAATACAGAACTGTTGCAATGGGAGTCAGAGTAGGAGGACTATACAAGCTTGACGTTACCAGCAAAGAACATCATGCACTGATTTCTGCAACTCTGCCAACAGAGAGTCTTTGGCATCAAAGGTATGGCCACATAAATCATCATGATTTATTGTTATTATAGAAACAAAATATGGTTGAAGGTCTTCCCATGTTAAAGAATGAGAATGTTGCTTCTGAAGGATGTTCATTAGGAAAGATGCACAGAGATGAATTTCCCTCTAACCCTGGTAGGAAAAAGAGAGGTGTATTAGATCTTGTGCATACTGATGTTTGCGGACCTATGCAAACTAGGTCTTTAGGAGGTGCATTTTACTTTCTGTTATTTATTGATGATTGCACAAGATACACTTGGGTTTATTTCCTTAGAAGAAAAAGTGATGTTTTCGAGTACTTTAAAGAATTTAGAAACATGGTGGAAAAGCAAACAGAAAAATCCATCAAAATCCTCCATTCAGATCAAGGGGGGGAGTATAAATCAGGGGACTTCATCAAATATTGCAAAGATCATGGAACAATACAGCAGTTCACAATACCCATCACTCCACAGTAGAACGGAGTTGCTGAAAGGAAAAACAGAACTCTAGTAGAGTGTGCACGTAGTATGATGAAAGGTAAGAATATCTCGAATGCATTTTGGGCTGAAGCCATAACTACTACAGTCTATTTAAAGAATAGAAGTTAAACAAGGTGTCTTGATAATATTACTCCTTTCGAAGCCTTGTATGGTTCCAAACCTATAGTTCATAATTTGAAAATATTTGGGTGTAATGCGTTTGCACATATTCCAAAGGAGAATAGGAAGAAATTGGATGCTAAAGCCATTAAATGTATTTTCATAGGGTACTGTTTTGAATTTAAAGCATACAAACTGTTTGATCTTTCTACTCACAAAGTATTTGCAAGTAGAGATGTACTTTTCCATGAGCAGGAAGCAGAAAATCATGACAACAACAGTCATGAGGAATGGCATAGACTTCATGATGAAGGAGTTAAAGAAGACGAGTAGCAACAACCATCACAACAGCAATCACAATTGCAACAATAACCACCACAACACCAACCACAACTGCAGAAGCAAAAAGGACTAAGTGATATGAACACTTCAAGCAGTTTGAGTTCATCTAGTGGTGAAGACAGATCTTCACAAAGTGAGGAGGAAGATAATCAACTGAGAAGATCTTCACGACAGGTTCAGCTTCCTAAGAGGTATAGAGACTATGCCCTAATGAGTAGCATTTCAAATATATTAGAACCCATGAGTTTTAATAAAACCAATGAACATGATGAATGACGAAATAGAATGGAGGAAGAATATGAATTTATAATGGAAAATAATACTTGGGAATTGACTAAATTGCCTAAACATAAAAAGCCCATTGGATGCAAATGGATATACAAACCCAAGTTTAAATCAGATGGTATTATAGACAAATATAAGGCTAGATTGGTGGCAAAGGGGTATTCACAAACACAAGGTATTGATTATGCTGAAACATTTGCACCAGTAGCTAAATTGAATACTATCATATTGTTAATTGCTTTAGCTACAAAGTACCATTGGAAGCTACACCAATTAGATGTTAAATCTGCATTTTTGAATGGTGAGTTAAAGGAGGAGGTTTACCTTACTCAACCTGAAGGGTTTGTGGAACATGGGCAAGAACACTTAGTGTGTAAGTTAAAAAAAGCATTGTATGGACTAAAACAAGCACCTAGGTCATGGTATGAGAAGATAGACTCTTTCTTTCTTCAACAGGGCTTTATGAGGAGCAAGAGTGATCTCAATCTGTATACCAAAGTTGAGGAGCATGGGTATATAGTATTGATTTCCTTATATGTTGATGATTTAATAATTATAGGAAATGCAGAGAAATTAATAGATGAATTCAAGGAGCAGATGTTGCAAGTTTTTGAAATGAAAGATCTTGGTGAGTTACATTACTGCCTAGGTCTTGAAGTCTGGAGACATGCAGGCCAAACTTTTATTTGTCAGAGTAAGTATGTCAGAGATGTACTTACGAGATTTAAAATGGATCAATGTAAATCTTCTAGTGTTCCCATGTAGCAGAATGTGAAACTTTCTTGTGATGATGGTTCCAAGGAGGTGAATGGCACTTTATACAGATAGATGGTGGGTAGTTTAAATTACCTCACCACAACCAGACCTCACATTGCATATTCTGTGAGTGTGTTAAGTCAGTTTATGGAAAAATAAAAAGAAATCCATTGGAATGCAGCAAAGGCGGTACTCAGGTATCTAAAAGGAACACTTGATTATGGTATTAAATATACTGATGCATCTGTTGTTGAGTTGACAGGTTACTGAGATTTTGATTAGGTTGGCAATCGAGATGATCGAAGATCTACCACTGGATATGCATTTAGCATTGGATCCGGAATTGTTTCATGGAGCAGTAAAAAGCATCCTACTATATCTTTGTCTTCTACTGAAGCAAAATACAAAGCCTTGTGTGCAGCAACCTGTGAAGTTGTTTGGCTGAGAAGACTTCTTCAAGACATTGGAGAAGAACCAAAGGAACCTACAGTAATCAAATGTGATAATCGAAGTTCAATCAAGCTCGCGAATAATCCGATTCTTCATGCAAGGACAAAGCATGTTGATGCTCAGTTTCATTTTGTTAGAGAAAAGTTGCAGTCCAATGAGATAGATCTTATATATTGTAATACTTGTGAAAACACTGCTGACATTTTCACAAAACCTCTTGGAAAGGTTAAGTTTACCATATTTAGGGAGATGTTAGGTGTAGCAGTCAATCCATCATTCCATTAAGGGGAGAAACTTGAAAATAATGGAGCACTAGATTAGTTACCTAGATTAACTCCAGTTTCTTTAATGTAGATCCTATTATTCCATTATTCCATTGTTTGTTGCAGACCGTTTGCTTTCCGTTTGCTTTAATAAATACTGTTCGTGAGCATAGACTCAGTACAAGATTTTCCCAAATGTTCTCTATTCTCTGTTTTCTGGGTATACTCTGTTCTATCTAATTTAAGTAGACACCCACCACCATCTGTTAAAATGTCACTATTTCCCTAAACCAGGGCAGTAAAACCAACCAGCCAGGCTTGAAGGAGGTCGCTAGTAATAATACTATCTATGCGTTTATGTCGATTAAATGAGTAACGCGTTCAGAAGGAGAATGCAAAATGTTTTTAGCTAAGGAATGCCAATCGATCTATAGAAACGGAGAATAGAAGAGGTGGATGAATGAACCGATGGACCGACTGATTACTGATTAAGTGAAGCAGATGAAAGGCCAACGATTGTAGCAATTTCAACTCTTAATATCTAAATTCAACATGAGATACCAACTTTAATTTATCTGTGGAATGTGTAACGTGAAGTTAACCCTATCACATTGTTGTTCTATATATCACCATCCATTTTTTCTTTGTGCAGACCTTCAGAACACAAAGCTAAGCTTCGCCCATTTAAAGTATATCTATTACACTTTTTCTTTAATGGAAGAGGTGCAGGAGTCGTCAACATGGTGGTCTAAATTGCCAGAAGAATTGCAAATGAAGGTCTTGGCATGGTTGCCATGGGAGTGCTTATGTAGATATGGCGGCGTCTGTAAACGTTGGAAAGCCCTCTTTTCATCCTTTCAATTCATAAGTGAGAGATGGGCCGTGTCACCTCCTAACAAGAAAACATTGCTTGTCATGTACGATCGGCAGAGCCCATTGCGATGTATGACTTATTGCTTCTTTACAAAAACCTGGAAAACCATCTCCCTTTCTTTCTTAAAAAAATATTACAGTGTTCAATGTTTAGAGGGATCAACAACAGGCCTGTTCTTGGTGACCATTGTTAACTCTACTGGGAACATTCTGTACGGGGTCTTTAATCCTCTCACAGACGACGTAGAGTCCTTAAAACAAATTGCGACCATCAATGATACAGCTACTGTTTTGGGCATGGGATTCATCGATGGGGAGCGTTACCGTCGATCGAGATATAAAGTTTTAGCCGTGGTCCAATGTGAGAATTCACAGAGAGTAAAAGTCTACGATACGTATAATCCAAATTCGTGGAGAACAGAAAGACACCTGCCACAGAATTTTCACGCAACCAGGTGGATGATGGGAAAAAATATGGTGTTTTGCAATAATGTTTTGTATATTTTTGCGAATGAGCTCGGTTTTCAAAGGATGGGCATCTTGGCTTTCAACATCGCAAACAAACGTTTCTTTTTTTCGCCGTTGCCGGATGTGCATAGGGATTATAGCAGTAGGTCTGACCACCTATTTCGCTGTGGATCACGAGTTCTTATGGCCACATGCATAGATCTGGGCATTGTAATTATAATCTGGGCTTTTGATATGGGCATAGGAATATCCCGAGAGATTACAAGGATCGCTTCACATTTACGGGCATCATATTTTGACTTCGAAGGAATCGGCGAATTGATTTGCATCAAATGTTTCTGTTATGATGAAGTGTTTGTTTATGTTTACAATTTAAATGATAATCTATGGACTCGACTTCCTCCTTGTCCTCCCATAACCTCGCCTCGTGACACAACTATATTTGCGTTTCAACCTCGGCGGGACATGAAGGCTTCTTGAATCGTAAGTGTCCAAAACAAAATAAAGACAAACTGGTGCAATTCAAGCCTTGGAATGGTAATTATTGCACTTCAAGCCTTGGAATGAGATTTATTTATTGTGGATTATTGAATGACAGAATTTAATGAAAGTTCGAGAAGCACAATACTTATAATTATTTTTCGTCCATATTGTTGTTGTTTAAGAGATGCATTGCGGTTGAACTTATGCATTAAGGCACTTGAACAGGAAGATTTATTTACTGTCGATTATTGAATGAACGAGTTTAATGAAAAGTTTGAAAAATAAAATTACAATTCTTTTGGGTGAGGAAGATGCCTGATAAGGATCCAAAAGTTGTCTAAACCCTCAGTCTCAGTCTCAGTCTCAGTCTCTACCAACCAACTTAGTATTCCATTCGGATCCAATAAACCATTCTTTTGGGTGAGGAAGATGCCTGATAATGATCCAAGAGTTGTCTAAGCCCTCAGTCTCAGTCTCTACCAACGAACTTAGTATTCCATTCGGATCCAATAAACCAGTCTCAGTTTCTACTTACCTGCATTCTTATTATTCATTTATATTCTTTTGTTATCTCACATTTTTCTAATTATTTGGAATGATTATATATAATTGTTCATAACCATTGCTATAAAATCAATTTCCATAAACACTTAATCGCTATTTCTTAATAACAAGTTATCAAATTTAAAAGTAACATATAGTTAACTAATTAATCTTCCAATTTCTGATGATGATGGTTAACATCCACAGACCAAAATTGGTCTCTTGGACCTAAAGAAGCTAATTATTTAGATTGTTTTAAAATTGTATTCCTATGCTCAAAGAGCTTGAAGAGAAGCGTCGAGAGCTCAGTGTAATTTTGACATGTTAAAAGGCTAGGAAGGTCGGAATTGCAACAAAGATTATGAAACTAAGATCTAATGTGGGTGTACCCAGGACACTCTAAGAGAAAGTGTTTTTCATCCTCAATGTTCATATTCTCACAGAAGTGTAATTTTGACATGTTGAAAGGCTAGGAAGGTCGGAATTGCAATAAAGATTATGAAATTGAGACGAAGTGTTTTTCATCCTCAATGTTCATATTCTCACAGAGATGACAGATCCATCCTTTCTGCCCATAAAAATCTAGCAATTATCCAAGGACTTAGCTCATAAAAGTTTTATTAATAACTAAAAAAAATTAATACCAGGCCTCTATTTAACATACACAACCCCTGTTATTAAATCCTCACTACACTATATCTTTGTAATTAAAAACATGCACCTCCCATGCAATGCATTGAAATAAGAATGTCTCCGCAAATAATATAGTTGTCTTATTTTTGTTAATATATATTTATTTTTATTTAAGATTTTATTTTATTTGTTATCTTAAAAAATAAAGATATAAATTTAGTAAATTATAAATATAAAAATAATATTTTTATTATTATTAAACATTTTTATTATAATAATAATAAATTATTATTGTTGAATTAAATTTTCATTAGTTTTTTTTTTAATTTTATGTTTTTTATTTATTAGACATATATATTCGAAAACCTTACATAATAGACTTTAATTTTAATTAGACATTTTAGGAAAAATAACACAACCTATCTTTTAAAAGAAGATAAGATCTCACAAGTTTACTATTAATAACTTTGTAATAAGGCTTCACAAGTTTCTCAAAATTGAGTAGTCATCTTGGTTAAGATTATGCATATATGTTTTTCTATTTGTATATTTTCTTAGGCATGTTGTAAGGTATAGTGGTGCATATTAATAATAAATTATTTCTATAGATTTTTTAATGTTTTGAGTAGGCAAATGTATTGAAGCTCATTAAGGAAGAACGAGAGATTACATTAGGCCTCTCATACTACCATTTCATTATGTATCTCAACTATGCACTATATACTTCATGAAATAAGTTACATGAGTAAAACCGTTGTTGGTTATGCTCGTTATGGAAACTTCCCGTGAACACATTAGTTTAGTTGTTATTATTAACAATCTCCACCTTGACAACAAAATTTTATAACCCTTCTCCCAAAACTATTTATCACCTTTTTTTCAAACCAAGAGAAACTACACACCATCATAGCTTCTCTAATAACATCAGTTTTGCAAACATATATGCACAAGTTTTTTGAGTATGAACTTTTTTTAGATCTACTCCACCTTCACAATGGCTTGTCTTACAAAATGATACTTTACATCAATATGTTTAGTCTTACCATGGTAAATAGGATTTGTAGCCAAATGTATAGCACTTTGACTATCACAGAAGACAAGCACACTGTTATGCAACCTTCCAATTTATTTAAGCAGACCTCTCAACCAAATCGCCTCTTTGCAAGTATATGAGGCAACAATGTATTCATTTGTTGTAGTACATAGAACAATTGTTTCCTGAAGCTTTGAGATCCAAATTATATCTCCACCCGCAAGATTAAAGACATAAACTAAAGTAGAGCTTCTCTTGTCCAAATCACTTGTGAAATCTAAATAAAAAAAACCGCGTATAGAATCACTGCTATTATTAAAGGTGATACAATAGTCACTTGTGCCTCTTAGGTATTGAAGCACTCATTTCACTACATTCCAATGTTCTTTTCCCTAATTTTCCATGTATTTACTAAGAACACCTACTGCATGTGAAATATCAGGTCTAGTACACACCATTCCATACATTAAACATCCTACTACATTGACATATGGTACATGAGACATATATAATCATTTTCTTCAATGCTATTAGCACATAAACCTAAAGAAAGCTTAAAATGTGAAGCAAAAGGAACATTCACAGGCTTTTCCTTATTCATTTCGAACCTAACAAGTATTTTCTCAACATACTTCTCCTGTAAAAAAATAGGATTACCATTTCTTTTGTCTCTGTATATTTCAATACCCAATATTTGTTTTGTAGCTCCAAGATCCTTCATATCAAAAGTCCTAGCCATTCGAGCCTTTAACCTGTTAATATCAACCATGCTTTTACTCAAAATAAGCATGTCATCATCATACAATACTAAAATAATGAATATGTCATTTAACCCTTTGAAGTATAAACAATTATCATATTCACTTCAAGTAAAACCTTGGATCACCATGAAAAAATCAAACTTCTTGTACCATTTTCTAGGTGACTCTTTCAGGCCATACAATGATTTCTTGAGCTTGCAAACTAATATTCCTTTATGATGCTGCACAAAACCTTCTGGTTGTTCCATACAAATATCCTCATCTAAATCTCCATGTAAGAAAGTTGTTTTAACATCTAGTTGCTATTATTCCAAATCAAGCAATCCAACTAGTGCTAACACAATACGAATAGATACAAGCTTGGTAAGTGGTGAAAAAATATCATGATAGTCAATACCTTCCATTTGAAAGTACCATTTTGCGACCAATTTGGCTTTGTATCTTTCAACCTTACCATCAATGCTTTTCTTCAACTTGAAGACCCACTTACACCCAACAGTTTTTGTATCTTCAGGAGGTTCAACCAATTCCCATGTCTTGTTTTTCTCCAGATAATCCATTTCTTCTTTCATTTCCATCATCCACTTAGCATTGTCAACATAATCAATGAAATCCTAAAAACAATAAGGTTCTCTATCATCAGCAAATAAAACAGACAAAACAAAATCGGCATACCTATAAGGAGGATCACTCTCCCTTATTGATATTCTTGGTGTAGGCTTTGGGGTTTCCACATTTTCTTGAATTTCTTCATCTTCTATGCCTTATATATCAACATAAACTTCAACCACTTATACTATGAAACGAGAACTTTATACTAAGAACGAGAACTCTAGGCATAAAAACGTTGATTTTTGCAAAAAAAACCACCAAAAACACCCGCCAATAGAAAAGTGTTGATACCAGTATACATGTTTTTTTTTCGAGGTTAAAAATAGAGCCATGCCTAAACATCACATAATGTTGTTTACAAAAACTTTAAAATCAACCCTTAAATTGGAAAACGATTTTTTTCTCCAAAAAATAAATTAGAACTTTTTTTAAAGTTGCACATTAAACAAACAAAAATATTTCATAAATAATTTCACCACTCTAACCATATAAAATCAAAGAAATTATGATGTGATTCATAATGGAATCATATATTAGCCCATACAAGAACACATGATTCATATAAATATTCAAAATCTCCTTAAGAGTTTCAATTACAAACATCATACTAATAAAAAAAATCTAAAACGTTAATTCCGAGGATTTGTAGTTCTGATTATTTTTAATTTTTAATTTTTAATCTTTTAACCTACTTGAATGCCATCTAGCCCCCCTAAACCCCCTAACCCACCCAACATTATAATTAAAATTAATTTAAAAATAAATTTGAACCCCCCTATCCCCCTTAACCCCTCTACAACAATACATTTTAAAAAAAATATCAAAACATATAAAACACCCTTCCCCTAACCTCTCTACAACAATATTTTTTTTTTTATATATATGTGTAGATTTTTGAGGTGTGTGACAACTTATTCAACTAATTGTAAAAGAACTATATAAATTAAAATGTGTCAATAAATTTAAAGTTATTGTATAAATATCTAAATTACATACATGTAAACTATATAATTGAAAAATATTAAACACATTAATAAATAATAAATATTTTTATTGTTAAAAAGTAATATCATAAATTTTTTATACATTCCTCTCCCTTAATATTTGCTTCTTCAATATATACTCAAGAATTCAACTGAGTTGAGTTGAGGGAAATATGGACTAATTCCATTGCAACCATGTTGTATGAGCAATACTATAAAAGTGGGTCTTCGACAATTTCCACCCTGCATAGGCTCCACAATTAAGGCCTGCACACAATAGAAATGAACAGTTGAATTCTTGAGTATAAAAAATATGTGAACTTTAGGTAAGGAAACCCAAACCATCCTCCTTATTGTCTTAGCACTTGATATCTAAGTCTCTTTCGTCTTATACGGATCCGCCATTGCATACCTGCATTCACCGTAATACCCTATATTGCTTGCCTATCTTGTTTGCTTGGCTAGCTGGGTTCAAATTAGCATACTTTTCTCAGCGAGATGGTTGTAGTGCCTATGCATCACATGTATATCTTTTATTCCAAAGAAAACCTCCTTCTTCCTCCTCTGTCGTCGCAGGGGAGCGCCGCTCCTTTGGCCACCAAAGAGCCTCTCTTCATTGGCGGCCAATTCTCAGAATCGCGTCGCTAGTGAAGAGCGGCTCTTTGGTGGCCAAAGGAGCGGCGCTCCCCTACGACGGCGGAGGAGGAAGGAGGTTTTCTTTGGAATAAAAGATATACATGAGGACAATAAGGAGGACGGTTTGGACAATAAGGAGGACAATAAGGAGGACGGTACGTAAATGATTGTGAACTTTAAATTGTTAAATATGGTCTTTACAAAGCTGAGTTTCATATGTCGACGACATTGTGAAATTTTAAAAATATTGTAGTAGGTAAATGATTGTGAACTTTTAATTATTAAATATAGGTTTTACAAAGCATAGTGGAGTTTCATATTTCGATGAATTGTGAACTTTTAATCATTAAATATAGTCTTTACAAAGTATAGTGGAGTTTCATATTTTGATGATATGAGGTCTGTTCAATGGAGTTGTTACCCTCTATTCTATGATGTCGTTCCATAGAAAAGAGAGTTTTGAAGTAGCTACCGTCATGGAAATTAGAGAGACCATTTTTTTTAATTGTAAAAGAGTACTCTTGATTCATATGCCATTCTTTTACTAAATATATGCTTCGTTTCACTATGGACGGATTACAGCACGCAATAAACATGTTCTCTTGAGTGTCAGCTTTATAAGAGTAAGTGAGTCTAAACAAAGTGCACCCAAGTTATTGTCGGTTCGTGGAAGACCTTCTCACAGTGTATTTATAAAAGTAGTTGAGTTCCTACTTTCGGTTAACGAGTTAAGGTTCATAGTGATTATTTCTGAACCAAATAAATGGAGGTGAGTCTAAAAAAAAAGTCGTTGTATCCTCGGTTTTGGAACTAGCTCCTTTGATTGGCAGTTTTTATTTCCACAAAGTTGCCACTTTCCGCTTTCTAGTTCAGAGCTGGAAACTTGTATTCACCCTTTAGTGGGTTCGATAGGTGTGATCAGTCCATATAACTATAAATCCCTTCATTCCTTTGAAGGAAAATATAGCAACACAATATTGTCTTATTATTAAGGAGTTGGACCAGTCGTATCTGACCCAGTTGTTGAAGCAGCATAAGGCGATTCGATTTATTCAGTTGACCAAGAATCAAAGGAAACACCAACTAGGCCTACACCTACAGCAGATGTTATTTTGATTGGTTGTACAATTTTTTCAGAGAATACTTTACATTGGAATGTAATTTATAGTGGATACTTTTTAAATTCATAAATTCTTCATTGTAGTCGGTCGACATGACTTGATTCCATATTTCCATTTGTCAAAAAGAATTAAACAGCACTAAAAGACAGCTCCATGTTGAATACTTAGACTTTCCTGTACGCCCATGCACCATTACTTTCCATTCAGCGTTGAATTGGTGCAGAATTTGTATATTATTCAGTATCGATCTTCAGTAAATATTGTATATAATTCAGTAAATTGATAGTATTTAAAGATTGCAGGTTACTGGAGTTGCGATACGTGGGTTGCTGTGGAGTCTTAGCGCTTGATATCTAAGTTTCTTTCATCTTATATGGATCTGCCACTGCATACCTGCATTCACCGTAATACCCTATATTGCTTTCCTATCTTGTTTGCTTGGCTAGCCGGGTTCAAATTAGCATACTTTTCTCAGCCAAATGGTTGTAGTGCCTATGCATTGCATGTATATCTTTTATTCCAAATAAAACCTCCTTCTTCTTCCTCCGCCGTGGCCACCAAAGAGCTGCTCTTCATTGGCGGCGCGAATGAAGAGCGGCTCTTTGGTGGCCAAAGGAGCAGGGGAGCCGCGAATAAAGAGCGGCTCTTTGGTGGCCAAAGGAGCGGCGCTCCCCTGCCACGGCGGAGGAGGAAGAAAGAGGGTTTTTTTGGAATAAAAGATATACATGAGGACAATAAGGAGGACGGTTTGGGTTTCCTTACCTAAAGTTCACATATTTTTTATACTCAAGAATTCAACTGTTCATTTCTATTGTGTACAGGCCTTGATTGTGGAGCCTATGCAGGGTGGAAATTGTCGAAGACCCACTTTTATAGTATTGCTCATACAACATGGTTGCAATGGAATTAGTCCATATTTCCCTCAACTCAGCACCATGAAGATTGCAGTCTATTACATCGTCTCATCTCTCCAACTTGCACAGTAAACTATTCTCATGGATAGTTGTTGCTTGACAGTTACAATAGACACCGACAATGGAGTTTTGTATTACTGTCAATTTGTATATATTGGTTGCAAAGGAAAAGGAATGGTGGAGCGAATGCATTTCTGATTTTTAGAGCTCTGAATACTTGGGCAATTGAAGAGTCAGAAGAAAGGTATAAGGGCATATCAAATTTAAGATATTCTTTAGAAATGGAAGATGCAAGTGTCTTGTAGATTTGATTTCTTTTTTCACTTTTGTTTTTGCTTCGATAATGGGTATCAGGTTTAATAATGATATCATCATTTAAAGTATCGCTAAACATTGACAGAGATGTCTCAAATACGTGGCTTCCTTTACCACTGAGTCGTATTATGTTTTTCAGCAGATAAAGAGGAGGTTCATCAATTGTAAGGTGTTGTTGGATGGGGAAGATTAAATATCTGTATGTTTTATTCACCTATAACTGAGACAATAAAAATGGATCAGAAAACAAGGTTCGTAAATGGGTGAAATTGAGGAGTGTCATATTTGTTATGGTAGCAATGTTATTTTCTTGTTATAAAAATAAAATAAAGATAAGTAAGAAAAATAATTAGAATCGAATAACTATTGTTTTAAGTGAAGCAAATTATCACCTATAGTTTTGAATCCCATTTTCACCATCTGTAATAAAAAGAAGTCTAGTTGTTTGTTATTTTATTGGAAATCTACAGTAATGAATGCAACTAACTCGACAATAGCCTTCATCCAATGAAATCATGTGGTTGATGGTCATGTCTAGTGGCAGGAAACACATTTTGAAAACTCAATCATGTGGTTGATGGTCATGTATTTTTTTTCCACGAATCTTTATTAATATGATATATTATACTTTGTTCAAGATTTAACACCATTTAATCTCATCCTCCGTGAGAAGTTCAGTAATATCATTGATATTGATTTTTTCCATTTAAAAAGTGATATTTTTATTTTTAAGTGAGTAAAATTGAAATACATCATTGCATTCTTCAAGTGTATATTATACTAAGTAATCACTCTCTTTTTAGTGTAACTTTCTATCTTACATCATTTAAAATTAAAATTTTCAGTTCTTTTTTGTTTTATTACAAAAGACAATATTGTTCATAAATATCGTA